>WBZZ01006574.1:0-7500 GCA_019918135.1 Paulinella micropora | reverse complement strand
GGACCGTCAGCAAGGTACTTGACGATCTCCGAGTCCAACATACGGTCTGGGGAGTCGTCATCCTCAAACTTTACCCAAGTGGCTGGTCCGTTCTTCTTCTGCTTCTTAACCCATATGGGTTCACTCACGTCTTGCACCTGACCTCGTCGAACCTTGTCCCGAAAATCCACCCCATAGGTTTTCTTGGCCCAAGCCCAGCCCCACTGAGTGGCTGGGGTCTCCACCCACCTTCCCTTCAACTCCCCTATTGTTTCCGGGTCGGGATCGGGGCCTCTTTCTCTGCTTTCATTGCTTCCTGCTCAGAGGTCGCTTCCTCCACTTCGCCGTCGGAATCGGAGCTGTCAAGCTCCCCCTGATCCGGTGCCTTCTTACCTTCACCGAGATCGGTCACCCCTACCCGGGGCCTTGTGACAAACAGCTGCTCAAGGGCGGCGTCTTCCACTAACGGGTCTCCCTTGAACGGCTCCAAGCTCAGGCCCTTCTTCTCCCAGAGGGGTTGCAACAGGGGCCAGGCCGGCTGATTGTCGTCAAAGTTCTTGACGTTTCGCCATAGGAACACCCTACCTTCACACAGGATCAGGTGTGCGGAGTACTCCAAACTCAGCCCTAACCAGGCGGCCATGTGCGTCCGGCTCTCGTCGTGTCCTATCCTGCCCTCGATGACCATGTGGCATAGACACCCAAAAGGATGAAGGTAAGCTATCCAATTTACCTTCCTTTCACGGGGCATCAGCTCAAACATCCGGACCTCACCACCGGATCGTTTCGGGGAAAGGTTGTGTAAGAGGATAGCGTGTTGCCACGCGTATCCCAAGGGCTCATAGGGTAGCTGAAACCTAACCAGGTTATGACGCGCATTGCGCCAAAAGTCACTTGGGACACTTCGGCATAGGCGTTCTTGTTGTGTTCATTGAGGGTGTTGATCCTCTTCCTCACTCCCTTGTCCCTGACTAGCTCCTTGAAGTCAGCTGAGATATGCTCACCGTCTACCCGGACTTCCTTCACCTTCTTACCGCTTTGCGTCTCAATGAAGTTTATGCATTCCCGCATGAAGCGCACTTGTGGTGCCGCGGTGCCATCCTTTAGAAGGAGGCCAAACGCATACTCGGTGTTAGCCTCAATTCCCACCATGCCGTACCAAAACCCACCATAGAGGGGTTTGCGTAGGCACCCGGACTTGTCGAACGCCACAGCTTCGAACTTCCCTACCTTGGTCAACTGGTTGCTTGCCGGGTGGTTCACTTTCCCCCCTTTGGCGACCGGGCACTCCTTACACTCTTTTACCGCTTGCTCATGGGTTTTGTCACCCACTATCTTGATTCCGTACGCTTCACTGATGAGGCGCTGCATGCCGCTTCCGGGCCCTCCGAACTTCTGGTGAAGTTGTTCACTAGTCAACTCCGTGACCTTAGCCATCTCCTTTCCAAAGAAAGCTCTAGCCTCAATCTTATCTGCCGCCAGCTCTTGGTTTGTGGACGTCACAAAACGCCACACCTTGTCCTTGTCGTCTAGGTAAAGGACCCCGGCCTTAAGCTCTGGGGATTTAAATGTCCGGTATCCGGGCCTTAGTGATGTATCCCTCTCCCTTCTTGTGGAGGACTACACTGTAACCATCCTTGGCTAACTGAGGACCGGAGACTAAGTTTTCATCTATGTTGGGGCTAACCCACACACTACCTAGATGTAACCTGTTCTTTTCCCCCTTTCCGTTCACGGTCGTCATGTCTAGTGAGCCCTTCTTAGTCACGGTGGTCTCCCCGTTGACCGTATCTACCCGTTTCATCCCTCGCTGAATGTTGAACAGGCGTTGTTCAGCTCCGGCCGGCACAAAGTACAACGTAGCCCCCGAATCGAACATGGGGTCTTTGTCCGCACTCCGTCCTAGGAGGGCTTGTTCTGCTAGCCGGATCCCCTTAGCCATCCATCCGCGTTCTGTCATGAAACGAACTAGGTCGTCCACCGGGTCCGCTTCTCCCTCGGCTTCCTGCAAACTTGCGTATTCCTTCTCTAGTACGCTCTCACCACCTACCACCCTTTCTCGGACTCTGAACGGCCTAGTACGAGGTTGAAACCCTGCGGCACTATTGCTGCTGCTCCTGCTACGGCCCAATGTCTCGGCCACCTAGGCTTGTTCATGGGATACTCACTCCCCTGCGCCCAGTCGTACAACAGCCTAGCCCACTCTCCCCACCGGTTCCGGAAGTTAGCTTCATCTTTCTTTTCCTCACCGCTCAACGCCGGACGATGCAACCGGCGCATCTCCTCTTGCTGCTCTGCCACGGCTCGGAGTCGACTCTCTCGCTCTCCGGTACCTAGTCGGGTAGGATTATCAGGCTCAGCTAAGGTTGAGGGGGCCGTAGACGGACCGGTACTAGTAGTAGGGGGTAACAGGGAAGTCACCTTTCGGTCTGCAGGGGGTACCGTCTTAGCATGGGACGCAAACCAGGGCATCCCACTCACGGACGCTCGGACCGTCTCAAGGAAGCCAAACGCACGAGCGCCCACTGACCTACGCCTATTGCTTGGGCTGGTGGAGGGCGTAGTCACCGGATTGCTATCGGCGCGCGGTAGCACTTTTTCAATTATGTTTTGTTTGTGTGAGTGCAGGTGAACAAGATGCTGCAAACTTTATGGCTTGGTGACAATAACATTGGTGCTGATGGAGCTAAGGAAATCGCAGCAGCACTGAAGGTACCTGAAGAGCTAGGCCAATGGCCTTGGCGCCTTCATCCCCAATATCGTTAGCACGCAAGTTGATGCTGCGAATACTATTGTTTACCTATACGCAGTCAAAACATACCAGTGGAAAGTGCTACCGCGCCGCGGTAGCACTTTTTCAATTATGTTTTGTTTGTGTGAGTGCAGGTGAACAAGATGCTGCAAACTTTGTGGCTTGGTGACAATAACATTGGTGCTGATGGAGCTAAGGAAATCGCAGCAGCACTGAAGGTACCTGAAGAGCTAGGCCAATGGCCTTGGCGCCTTCATCCCCAATATCGTTAGCACGCAAGTTGATGCTGCGAATACTATTGTTTACCTATACGCAGTCAAAACATACCAGTGGAAAGTGCTACCGGTCCCGGCGGTAGCATCCCCAATTACCTGGGTCTGCATCAGCACTAGAGTCGGGGCCTATGGGGCGGCTCCCTTATCGGAGCTCTACCCACGTCCCCATCTCTAGCCGGGGACTCTTCACCTTCACGCTCCCCCTCCCCGTCGGATTCCGAGGAAGGATCGGCATCGGGCTGCATCTCCGGGGGCTCATCTTCCACGTCCGCCTGACCATCGGGTTGGTAGTCCTCCGGGCCGGGCCTCACCTTCACCCCATGTACCTTTTCCCTTTTTGCTTTGAGTAAAGATTTCAGGTTTTGGCTCATGATACCACTACCAGCCTCAGCCGGCTCGGCCTTTGAACCAATCTCAACCTTCGGGGCAGGTACCGCGGACGGCCCGCTCGCCCTCGCTTCTACCCTTACTCTCTCCACGGGGGTTGGGTGCTACCGGACGGAGGGGAGTACCCTTCACCTCTTGGGCGCGTACCGGCACCGATGCTATGGGCGGAGGCACAACTCCCCCACGAGAGGGGGATACCCCACCTCTGAATGTACATATGCTTCGCTTGGGCACCGGCCTGAGGTTCATGTTGGCGGTACACCTTCCGCCATGAGGGTACACCCGACGCCTCCCATGGTTGTCGGCTAATGACCCATTCGGTGAACTGTCCGGGTTCACGGGGCTTTGCATAGTGGATGATGGGCAAGAGGGACCGGTTCCACGGGATACGCCGCTTCGCGGCTTCGTGTCTCACTATGGCCTCAACCATTAGGGGATGACTCCCACTTTTGATTCGGGCTTCCAAGCCCCGTTCTCCCATCTCGCACAGTAGAGCCAGATGATCCCTTCGTGCTATGTCGGCTGCCCACCGGCGCAAGGCATTCTCTCTCTCTTGCTTGGCTCGCTGGTACTGATGCTCAACGCAATAGTCGCTGTCGATGAGGGTGGCTGCCTTAATCCTAAGGCTGTTAAAGGGAGACTCAAGGTCCTTCAACCGGGCTACGCACCGGCGCTTTCCTTCCGCTACTCCATGGCATCGCCCCTCGTTCATCTTATCTATGTCGGCATCATCCTCAAGCAAGATCTCAAGACTGTTCTCGTCCTCCGGTGGCATGATCGGCTCAGGAAGGTTGGCACCCCCGGGTTTAGCCATGAGGGCTTTGTTTTTCGACTTGCCGGTTAGGAACTTTACCATCTGAGCTAAGGCCACGCCCGGCTCCTCATCCTCGGAGTCATCACTATCACTGCCCCCTTTTGAGCCTTTTGCTGCCTCGCCCTTCTCCTTTCGACTTTTGTCCGGGCACTTGCTCAACTTGTGCTTGCCCCCGCACAACAGGCACTTCTTGCTGCACTTCCCGGCGATGTGCCCCTTTTCAAAGCAGTTAAAGCACTTTGGCCCCTTGCTCTTCTCACTCTTCATGCCTTTCTCCCTTGGGGGGTGTCTGCCGGTTTGGTAGGGGTCTTCTTGGCTTTAGTTGGTCCATCTACAATCCCCCTGTTTGTCCCACAAGAAACACCCCTCTCATCTTCCCTCCAACATGGAGGTAGCGGCAGGAGGCCCCACGAGTGCATTTGCCTTCCTTGCTGAAGAGCCAGCACTCGTCCTTGGGTTTCCCTTTTCCGGCCTTACGAGCTGCCAAACCTTTCTCTGCGGAACTAGTCACTTTGGCCCGGTCAAACTTCTTGTCTAGCTCCAGGGCACGATCTTGCACGAACCTCCACCAGGAGGCAAAGTCCCACTTGAACTGCTTTCGGTTCAGTTCAGCCATTTCAACCCAGACTTGCCAAGCTTTCTTCACCCTAGAGTCAGATTGCTTTGGGCCCACTAACGCATCCTTCACTATTTGCTGCATTCGGTCATCGGTTGGGGCTTGGCCATAATCAGCCAACCAGTCTCTCCTAGCGTTCAAGTCTACACACTGACCGACGTACTGTTGCTTACTCGTAAAGAGGAAGTCATTCAGTTCCTTCACCTTGTCCTGAACATCAGAGGGGTCGGCTTTCTTGTACCGGGCTAGCAGTCTGTCCCACAGTGCTTTAGGGTTTTGGCCAAAGGTCAGCTTCTCCGGATCAGCTAAGTCACGCACCAGGCTCTTCGCTTCACCCCCGAGCGTGTCATAGATGATATTGAACACCCTCTCCTTTTGCTTGCTCATCCCAGCAAGTACGCTAGCGTCATAGGCCATCACCTGTCGTGTCAGTGCGACAGCACGATCAGCACCCCCTAGTGGGGTTTTGACCTTAGAGGGGTCCATCTGTCCTCGGGAGGCCCCACTCTTGCTGTCGCCCTCTAAGTCTGAGCCCTTGCCAGTTGACAGCCTAGGTTTGTCAATGCTAGCATACCCACTAGAGTAGAGGTCAGAGGGGTGCAGGTCTTCATCCTCCTCCTCCTCCTTTCCTTCTTCAGTCTCAGTAGTTGGTTTATCTTTCGGACTGCCAAAAACCGGTTTGTAACGCTTGACTGCGGTTTCCTTGTCTTCCTCTACCCCTAACGCCTCCTCAAGGTTTGGAGCTTCCGGTTTGGGGTTGGGCATAGGCCACATGCGAGTAGAACCCTTGGCTTTGTCCTCGAAGTATTCCTTTACTACTTCTTTGTCCAAGTCAGCCCAATCATTCCACTCTGCCATCTCTTCCCAAGCTAGTATAAAGGGGGGCACCTCTCTACCCTTAAGCTGTATCCCTAATACGTTTTCGCGATGTACATATTGTTTGTGGGCGTCAGCACCCTGCAGCACTTCCTTAGGGGCCTTAGCATTACAGCTTTGCACTACCTGCCTATGCAATAGGATCCATGCCTCTTTGCATGTGAACGTAATCTTATTGTCTGTCTTACTCGTAGTCATTTCTAACCACCGTCAGTCTCGAACAGACACACGCTCCACACACACACACACACACTTACACACAGCACACAGCTATGCTCTCTACTTGCCAAATAGAGATATGGTCAGGCTATGCTTACTCTGTTCTGATGGCACAGACACAGGCAAGCAACCACACACACACACACACACACACACACACAGAACACAACAGAGGCCACGAGCAGACTCACACACACACTACACAGAATAGTGTTTTGCTTGTCCACACCACCCTTTATTCTCTCTCTCTCTCTCTCTCTCTCTATCTCTCTCTCTCTCTCTTCAACCACGTGTGTTACCACTGGTTCTAATGCTCAAACTACACTGAGGCTACCTCAGCTACCACCTATGATAGCTTTCCTACTAGCACCTCTATCTGCCAAATCAGTTGTTCAACCTACCACGGTTTGTAGTTGTTTTGGTACAACCACCTAAACACTCACCTTTCGCTCCTCCCCTCGTGTCCTACGCACGGTTCTTCAGAGCTCACTCCCTCACCACACCTCTCTCTCACTCCTCACACGGTCACTACAGCAATACAAGGAGTAGATGCAATGATGCAGTACGAATCGCAAGAACTTAGCAATCTAGGTTGTTGTGTCCCGTGGGCCAGGGGTGCTCAATCCCCCAGTTACCACGGCAATTAATCACAAACAGACCTACTGCTTTGTACTTTGGCTTTGTAACTTGTTGTGTCCCGTGGGCCAGGGGTGCTCAATCCCCCAGTTACCACTGCAAGCAATCACAACAGACCTTGTACTTTGGCTTTGTAACTTGTTGTGTCCCGTGAGCCAGGGGTGCTCAATCCCCCAGTTACCACTGCAATCAATCACAACTTGCCACGTCACCGAGCTGACAAAAGCACCACAACCTTTAGGAGGCTCACCCTCCCTGCGCCCTGCACGCTTCGGTGTCTTGCTCTCTGTCCTGTCCCCCACCTTTCCCTTGCACTGCACACCAGCAAAGCAGAGCGTGGGTAGTGTCTACAGTGATCAGCTGTAGCCACACAATTGAAAATACGCACTTTCCTGTAATGGGGTCACTTAAGGTGGACCCCTCACCCTTTTAACGAAGGTTCTCCTCTGCGATCCGTTGCACAGGTCACGCTCCAAGGCTCATAACACGTTGGGAGAAAACCCTCGCGACTTCTACAAACGGTGACCGGAACTCGGGGCGTCCCCCTCCTACCGGCCAACTGCTTCCCACGTAAAAGAATTTAACAATACTGAACAATTCCCGCCAGTCCAACTGACGACGTCACACAAAAGATGTGGACATCACCCCCCGAATTATCCGGTAAAAAACTTATTTATAGATTTCGTCTGGCCGGACACGTCTGAAATGCCAATTTGATCCTGGTCTTTTGGCGGCTTTTTGTCTTTGCGTCACTGAGCTAATATAACGAGACATCATTCTCTTTTTTGAGACTGTGTTTGGTTATATTACCGACTTACTCTTCCATTGAGCTATCGTTGGGGATAGTACATTTGGAGTCCATAGCTAAAGGCTGATTTCTTTTCTGATCTGTCGTACAGACATGCTGAGCCTTATGGTCCGTGACGGGACAAGGAAACGGACAAGG
>WBZZ01006573.1:910000-952128 GCA_019918135.1 Paulinella micropora | reverse complement strand
TCACCCCCGAATTATCCGGTAAAAAACTTATTTATAGATTTCGTCTGGCCGGACACGTCTGAAATGCCAATTTGATCCTGGTCTTTTGGCGGCTTTTTGTCTTTGCGTCACTGAGCTAATATAACGAGACATCATTCTCTTTTTTGAGGACTGTGTTTGGTTATATTACCGACTTACTCTTCCATTGAGCTATCGTTGGGGATAGTACATTTGGAGTCCATAGCTAAAGGCTGATTTCTTTTCTGATCTGTCGTACAGACATCAGATAAGCACAAATTTATTTTTCGCTGATCTGTCGCACAGACATCAGACGAAAACAAACACTCCTACTCATCCTCAAACAAAAAAACTTACAAAACAAGCAATCAATTTGTCACAAGCTGGCATAACCTTTAGCCCTTGTGCACATTTGGCTTCTGTGTGCTCTTCTACAAGACACCAGACCACACCTACTCCACTCCCTCTTGCTGCTTGCATAAAGCCAAGTAGGACAAGTGCGAAACAAACATCAGACAAACACACAGACAGAGGAAAAACGAGCCAAAGCACTCCCACTCTCTGTTCTGAATCATTTTCCTTGCATTTTCTCTGCAGAAACCAGAGGAGATTACACATCTCTCACACAAGAGCAAGACAAATATCGGAGCACTGTCCGACGACAGACTGACTTCTACAAAACAGCTCTTTTGACCAAACTATCGTTATCTCTGTGTAGGGCCTGACGCCCCATAACTATTTCAACAGAGAAAAGGAAGAAGGAGAAGAAGGTTGCATACAGTGATAAGAATAACAGAAAAAAAAAAAAAAAAAAAAAAAAAAAAAAAAAAAAGCAGACGTGACTCTCACAACATAAGATGGAAGACGAGAATGAGCAGGCTGGTGTGACACCAACTGATTATGGTCCTAGTGAGGGAGGAGAGGGCAGGAGACTCAGTACTCAGAAGAGAGGGGGGATAGAGATGGAGAGGAGAGAGAGGAGTATACGTATACAGCCGATGTAGAGTCGACAGGGGGGGGGGGGGGTAATGCACAAGAAGCGAGTGCAGGTCAGACAGGAGGCTCTCCATGGACAGAGGCAGAGAGAGAGATGGAGGATGTTGGCCAGAATATCCCAAATACATGGGAACAGTTGGCTACATATGATGATGAAGAGTCCTTCTTCTTTAACTACCCAACCTATTATAAAATGCACATCTACATTCCTTACGAGAAAAGGAATAGGCCAGGACAAGGTCAAAGCAACCTCCTGATCGAAATTCCCGGCCTTGCGAAGCCTCTCTTCAACAAAGTGAGGTTTGAGCACGAAAGAGTGCCATTGCAGGATATCAAGTATGGCGACACTCTTTCACTGTGCGACATATACGACATATCTGCAACACTCTACGCTGCTGTGCTCGTTGCGGAATTTTATGAACGCACAAACATACAGTGGAAAAATAAACGCACAACTGCAGCATGGCTGTCTGTCTGTGGTGTCCCCACTGATATCAAGAATCTAGAAAGAAAGTTCGAAGGTAGAAACCAAAGTGGCATTGAGTTTGCCCTTGAGGCTTTTGTAACTGCCTTCACACGGGCTTACAACGAAATGTACGAAGCACTGAAAGACAACACAAGGCAACATCCTGTTTACGAGGAGGTTGACCAGTCTTGTCAGGTGCTTGAACGCCTCACACAACTCCATAAGGGCCTCTTTGAGGGGAAGGAGCAAAAACCAACATAGAAACAATGGGCCCACACGAAGAATCACACTCTCATTAAAGGCCCTCTCACAACAATCCCAAATAATAACAGAGCTGATAAGTCTTCCATGAGAGAAAAGGCACACTTCCTCTTTAGTGCCACAGGGCTTGCACAGTTCGTGACTCATCTAGCACGACAGGTGAAAGAAGAAGAGACGAGACAGAAAGAGGAGAAGGAGCAGAAGGAGAAGATAGCTGTGGCAATGGCAGTAGCACGGTTGGCTCCACAGCCAACGGCTCCACCTACCACATCTAACCCAGCTCCCAAGAAAGCAGGAGGAGGACCCACAGGAGGAGGACCCCAAGGGGGAGGAACAGTAATTAACTTGACTGACTTCCAGAAGAAAAAGCAGGCGCTGCAGGCAGCCCTAGCTAAAATCAAAATTGGGGGAGGGGGCCTTAAGCTCTATGCTATCACTGCCAATGAGGCTGACACAGAGAAGACCCTCGTGACTAAGTTCAATGAGATGGACAGATGCTTCCAGCAAAACGAGTGTGAGGTGGAGCAGGAGTATGAAGTCCTAGAACATCTCTGTGATCGATCCCTCCTTGGAGCTGGTTTTGATCGTATAACTTACGAGAAGTACAGAGGAGAGGAGGAGCTAGCAAGGAAAGGTGGACATGCAGAGATGAGTTGTACACTGGCCATTGCTGCCCTCATTCGATACTTTAAGGCAAGTGGATACCAACACTTGTGCACTGGCACATTGATTGGGTTTGAAATTTTCGACTTAGTATCGGAGCAGTTGCAGTCTGTCACTCAGCTTGCATCTGTCTTAACAAATGTGGGCACCCAGTACACTCTCTTTTATAACCACAAAGCCATACTCCTATATTTCCTCAGTGCTTTGCACGTCTACAACAAAAATAAGCTCACACTGCTCATGCAAGACTGCAAAACCTTCGACAAGGTAAAGCACTTGAACTTTTTGGAGATGAGCGTCTTTGAGGCCACGACTTAGGCCGTGAGCCCAAAAATGTTGTGGACCGAAGTAATGACCGCTTGTCAGAGGCTCGACAGCCAGACAGCATCCTTGATCGGTTCTGCATCGGCTTCTGCTCAACCGCAAGCCGCACATACGCAACGATCTCTAGGAAAGCGACCAAGAGAGAACAGTCGTGAAACTAACACACCTTGTATTCGTTGGTGGGCACGGGCACAATGCTTCAAACACACAAATAAGAAATGCCCGTACAACCACGATGTCGAGGACACCCGCATCCGAAACACACTCCTCAAGAACGTACGGTCGGACGAAACCAACACCGTCGCCGTTCTGCGCCGACTGCGCGATGATCAGGGGTGGAAATTACAGGATGTCGCGGACCATGACCACGAACTAGCTGACGCGATCAATTCTCTTTTCGCTAGAGATGATCAGAAGACGGCAGCCATAGAAGCCGCAAGTAGAAGAAGAGGTGGAACACGAGGAAGAGGAGGAGGGAGAGGAATCAATCGAGGAGGAGGAGCCCCTTTCGCACGAGGCACATACACTCGCGGGGGGAGAGAGGATTTGTGAGAAGAGCAGGAGGAAGAGGTGTATTTCAAGGTAGAGGAGGAGGAAGATGGGTTGGCCGAGGTGGATACGGCAGCGCAGAGCGCCCGTACCACAGAGATGGGGGCTGGGCAGACGGCTCGAGCTCAAGCTCGAGTTCCTCAGCACCACAGGCCTATGCGACATCAGGCGCAACCACTACCGACACTGATGCCGACTCAGGTAACAGATTTGAGGTAGTCCCATGACTAGAGAAGGAGGGAGAAAACAGAACAACATGCATTGCACGATACACCGTTGTGCAGGTCCCAACCAAGGGTACCAGTGAGTCTAAGAGCCCACAGCAGGCCACAGACCAACTCAAAGGTAGTACAATACCAGTACACCCATCACGACAACAAACAGTGCATGCTGCTAATAGGCAGGTGAGTAAAGCGCTGGCAAAGAGAAAGCAGGCGGGCCTGTCGCAGCCACAGCCGAAGAAAGTAAGAATAGAACCGGCAATCAATCTTATCAACTTGCCGAGACAGACAATAGACAAGGAGGATGGAGGACATCAACCTCTCCTCACGGTCTCAAACAGAGAAAGCAAGGACAATCATCCTTCGCCTGTGAACAATACCCAAAAAGACATTACAAAAATGGCGGAAAGGGAGGAGGATGCGAACCTCGAGAAAAGGATACAGATTTTAGAACACAAGCTCCTTGTATTGGCCTTAAAAAGTCACCGGCCAGACGCTTTATGCTATACGAACCTTTTTTGTGAAACATTAATACCTTTATAAACGTTGGTAATGATACTATGGCGAATATTAATATTGTCGGCCGGAAATTTACTACGAAACACCACGCGTGATTAGAAACTAATATGAAAAAATCATCTGGCACCTTGAAAGGAGTTAGTAATCGGACGGATATAACGGGCATCATCACTTTAAATTTTAAATTGAAATCCGGACGAGTATATCGAGTGGACTTATACGTTGTCCCCGAATACCACGGATCTGTTCTTTTGTCGTACGACCAACTGGCGACAATGAACGTAGTGATTGATTGCGCCGCCAAAAGAGTCATATACGGCGTAGAGCCAGGAGAAGAATATACTGTCGACTCTCTCCATGCTATTGACTCATACGAGGCCCTACACCTAGGGGTAGCATCGGAAGGGAAACAGGTGGCCATTACACACGCATATGAGGCATATATGCCAACGGACGCGGTGTCTAAAGATGGTTCAAACCTGTCAGACAAGAAAGAGGGGAGGTCTATACGGCTACAGTCTCTACACAATGGGATAAAAAGTCGATAGACGATCTCATTGAAAAGAGGAAAGAGGAGATTATATGCATGGGAAAAAGGTGCCCATCGTTGGCGAGATTTAGAAGGAGCAGGGGCCGATGTATATATTACCAACGGGTATTGCTTTCACGTAAAGATGGAAGAGAAGGACAGACAGGAGTTTATACCGAGGAGAAGGGGACGACTCCCTGATATCCCGGCAGAAGATATTAAAAGCTTTATTGCCGAATTCTGGGGTGACGAGCCTACGTGGCCGCGCTCACTGACAGAAGTGAAAAAGTGCCTAACTCTTTTTGAAAATAATAAACCATATACGGTCATACTCCCGTTCAATGAGAAGGCGATATGGGCGCAGGAGATACGGGACCGGCTTATTGATCATCCGATACCGGTGCCCTCACGGAAGCAACACTTAGTGGTGGCTTGTCGTCTCGGGACTCGTGAGCAGAGCAGTGCATACAAGCGGAAGCTCAGAGACCAGGACAAGTTGAAATTGATTCCTCAAGCATTCACATGCTTCGATGGTTTCTACACCCGAAAAGCTCCGTTGCAATATGCGAGATTAATAGATATGTTGGTAGGTCTGGCGGAGGACGACGAACCAGACACTGCCACATATGAAAAACGGGAATGGACGATATATCAGAAGAAGAGTTGGGCTTGGAGGAGGACAGAGCACCCCTCAAGCATCACAAGAGAATGTCAGAGGAGGAGTTTAAGGCGGCGATAGACGAGAAATTGGCAGGAGGAGCAGGTACGGAGAAGGAGAAAGAGGTTTTGAAAGAGAGATTGAAGGCGAACAAAATGATTTTTGACCCCCCTCAAGCGGGAGGTGTCAAGCCGGAAGACTTCACCGCGGTTATTTGTAAAATAGCAGGTGCTGAGCCTTCACCGGCGCCACGACGGGCAAATCTGAGTATGCATGAAGCAAAGATCGCAGAAGAACAAGCGCGGCAGTTACTCGATGAGGATTTCATTGAGAGATCGACATCTCCAATAGTTTCCCAACCGAGACTGGTGCCTAAACCGGGAGGAGAATGGCGCTTAACGGTTAACTATGCCCGCGTCAATAAAATTTTAGAGAAGGAACGAAATCCATTACCTACTCTTGAAGAAGGAAGGCGAGTATTGCGGAACGCCAAGCTATACTCAGTCATTGATCTGAAGAATGGCTTCTGGCAAATTCCACTGGATGAAAAGTCCAGATGGCTGACTGCATTTGTAGTAGGAATGGAGATATATCAGTGGAAGGTACTTCCGATGGGACTCAAACAGGCCCCGGGACTCTTTCAGAAAGCGATGCAAAGCATGCTGAGTAGCAAATATAATGATCAGACAGAGGGAGGTTTCATGAGGAGAAGAGGACAGAAGGCGGGAGAGTACGCATTTTGTTACATCGATGACATTATCGTGTACTCTAATACGATGGAAGAGCACATCGACCATCTAACAGATATTTTCAGGCGTATCAAACTAGTTGGCCTGAAATGTAATTTGAAGAAATGTCAACTCGCAAAGACAAGCGTGCCATATTTGGGGTACGAAATCTCTTACAATAGAGTCTCGATATCCAAAGAGAAGAGGGAGGAGATCATGAGCCGACAGAGGCCGAAGAATCGCACAGAGCTGCACTCATTTCTTGCGATGGCGCAATATTACAGCCAGTTCATACCCAATTGGGGTGCAACTCGGGCTAAGTTGGAGAGAATGATCGACTTCGGTGATTTTGAGAAGTGGGATGATGAAGCCTTAGAAGCGTACAACACGCTCAAAGATCTCATCTATAAAGATCCGAAGGATGGCGGACTCGTGCTGATGATGCCCGACTTTTCGAAGCAATTCGTAGTCGACACAGACGCATCAAAGTTCGCGATCGGCGCAGTCTTACAACAGGAAGATGAGGAGAAAAAGTTGCGCCCGATCATGTTTATAAGTAGAAAGTTGTGCTCGGCGGAGCGAAACTATTGTACGAGACAGAGAGAGGCATTGGCGGTGGTCTGGGCCCTCAAACGGTTGAGAGAGTATTTATGGGGTGGACCTCAGTTTATAGTAAGGACTGATCACCAGAATTTACTATGGCTGATGAATCATGAACAGACTGGCCGTCTAGCGAGATGGCAGGCATTCTTGTCATGTTTCAATTTTACAATGGTCCATCTACCCGGCAAGCGAAATGTTGTCGCTGACAGCCTCTCCAGGCTAGAGTTTCACTCAGAAGTGGCAGCTCTGGTATCATCAGCAGAAATGGAGGATCTATCCCCAGACTGCACATACGAAGTGCATCATATCGAGTCGATGCAGATGGCGAGAGGGGTCCGATATAACCGATCGGGTCTACGTCATAGCCCGCAAGGTCCGGATCATGGGATATGTTGTACAGCACATGTCCTCGAGGATGCTGAGTGGTCCTATGAAGCATATGAGAATATGAAGGCGGAGATAAAACAAGAAGAGATTAAGCAAGAAGCATATGCGGAACCCCCGCAGGAGAACAAGGAGGAGTTAGACGAAAACCCTGAGAGGATAGGAGTGCAGCTAGAGGATGGGACTATCCACATAGCCTCACCCACTGCATGGAGACAGCAACAGGCTCTCGATCCGGAGTTCAAAGAGCTAATACAGCTATACAAGAACCCGAACGAGCTGAAAATGACGAAGGAGATTAAGGAGCAACAGAAGGAGATGGGGTGGAGAGACGGTCTCTTGTGGTACAAAGGCCAACACGGGCGCTATTCATCACAACCAGACAAATGGACTCTCTGGGTTCCTGAGAAACTCAGACACATCATTTTTGTCGCTGCTCATAACTGCCCACTACTGGAGCACCCGGGCCGACAAAGAACGCATATGTTCATTTCGAGATGATTATGGTGGAAGAAGATGAAGGAGAATATTGATGAACAGGTCAATGCATGCATCCCATGCAAGACATCCAAAACACCATTGAAGGCGAATTTAGGCCTGATCGGGACTTTTCCTTTACACTTAGGAATGTTCGAGTTCTTACACACTGATCATGTAGGACCTTTCCCGGTCACGACGGAAGGTTACAGATACCTTCTAACGGCCATAGACAGAGCCACCAACTATGTATGGGTGGTCCCAGTCAAAGACGTTACGGGAGAAACAACAGCCAAGGCGTTGATTGACAGGATCATCTCACAGATTGGGGTGCCGAGAAAAATATGCTCAGATCGAGGTTCTGACTTTAATAATGAAGTCATCGACAAGCTATCTGCATATTACGGCATGAAATGGCAATATGTCACCGCCTATAACCCCAGAGCGAACGGCAAGATAGAGCGGGTGCATAGACCCCTCAAGGCCGCGCTGAAGATGTATTGTATGAAGAAGAAGAACCAAAAGGCATGGGTGGAGGCAGCATCCTCGTTTGCCTTTGCTATGAATTGCCTACCCTCTACAGCGTTAGGTAGGGAAAAGATAGAATACTACCAAGAAAATAAAACTGAAATATTGGAAAAAATATTTATTATAAAGAACAAAGAAGAACGGAGTTATGTGAAAAACAAAAGAAATATTATTTAAAACATAAAAAAGAAAAAAGTGAGCATGACAAAAAATATAGATGTAAAAATAAAGGTAAAGAAAAAGAGAGACAACAAAGAAAGTACATTTGCGAGTGTGGTGTTGAATTGACTATTTGTAAAAGAAATAGACATAATAAAACACAAAATCACATAAATAATTTATATAGTTTTGAAGATGTCCAAAAATTATTCGTATGATATAACAATAGAGTATAAAGGTGGTCGGTCAAGTTCCATCTATTAAATAAATAGTAAAAATAGAATAACAGGCACAGACAGCGACTTTACACACGAAGTCAATATGAAGGGACTAGACAATCCAACTCACTGCAAAATTCTTCATATTTACATTCCGAAATCGTATTACTCTGTGGCTTCACCATATAATACTTTTACATTATCCGAAGACGGGTATGAGGCTTTAATTACAATACCTGAGGGCAACTACACAATGAACAACTTAAAAAATAAACTAGCCGAGATACTGACGGCAGAAAGTCCGAATGATTATACTTATGTAGTCTCAAGCAACAATACAAACACGGAAGCGGAGGATGGCAAATTAACATTCAGTGTTTCAAATAACGGAGGTATTCAACCACGGTTTATATTTGATGCTGATACCCGCATTCACAAGGTAGTGGGTTTTGATAGAAACTCGACATATTTCTTTGCTAATGATTTTATTAAATCGCCAAATGTAATTATTCTAACTGGTGAAAAAACTCTGTATCTTCAATCTGATTTGGTGAATGAAGGTGATAATCATGTGCTACAAGAAATATACACAGCAAACGAAATTCCTTTTGGTTCTGTCATTTATGATGGAAGCGGGTCTGAGTATGGTAAAACATTGTTCGCTAATTCAAACAATGTATTCAGGTTTTACTTGACGGACGAAAACGACCAAGCGATTAATCTTAATGGTTTGGGTATCGTTATGACATTATTGGTTTATCGTGAAACTAACTATTTTAGTTTATTTAATTCATTCTTTAATTTGTTAAAGGCTAGATAAAGATATTTATTTTAATTATTTATTTTTTCTATAAATATATTTCGTGTATTAATCAACTTACACTACTTCAAAAACAAAACAAAAAATGCAGGTCCAATACGGAGGAGAACTAGTCCATCAGACTAAGAAACTGCTCACTGGTAAGTATGAACTAACTAAACTTACCACCCGTGAAGGCTCGCAACCTGTCGCACTTACTACTGCTGGTGGTATGGAAAACACATTTGAAATTCCTACTCGTCCTTTGAACCTTGCGAGGAGTGTGTTGCGATTTACTTACACTCCGTCTGGTGCGGGTGGTGCTAATCGCTACAATCGTATCTATATGGATTGTCTGTCTATGATTAAAACTATTGAATTGCGGAGCCGAAGCGGGCAGTATCTGTGTAATCTTCAACATGTGGGTAATTACACTAAGGTGAAATGGAAACCAGAAATGAAGTATGAAAATTTATGGCACTTGAAAACCATGGCGGTGGTGTGGCTAGCGGTGCTATGCTTCAAAAGTGTAATGCTGGAAAAGTTGAAATTGGAACTAGAGCAGAGAGAAAAGCAATTACTGATGCGGCGGATACCGCAGGTCTTAAGGCTGCAGTTCAAGCAAACTACAAAGTGCCTCTTGTTAATGCTCGTCGCTACGATGATACTGCTCTCGCCGATAGCACTGCGGGGGATTATAGTTTGGTAAATGTTCCTTTTGAGGAGGCTAAGTATTTTGAAGGTGGGGGTAATAATACTGCCACCCCTGTTATTAATGTTAAGTTTCCTTTGGGTATGTTGTTTGGCACTATTTTTGAACTGGATAAGACTATCGGATTTAATGAAATTTTGGATTTGCGGATTGTGTGGGCTGAAACCAACCGCTCTTCATTCTATGGTACTGATGCGAGTGCTATTTCAACTGGTGCTGCCGCTACGACCTCTGGCGCTATCGTCTCTAACCTAAATCTATTCCTTGCTGTTGAGACTGACCCAAATGTCATCCTTGGTGTCCAGCAAAAGATTGCGGGTGAAGGCTTTCAATTTAAGATTGAGTATCCTATCGCTTGGAAACAAAGTCTTCAAACAAACCAACAGAACTATGTTATTAAGATGAATCGCTCGCAGGGTGAAAGAATTCGTCGTATTTATACTTCAGCCTTTCATTTCACTGAGAGTGCTAATACTTCTTTTGATAATGACAACAGGGCGGATGCTCAAATTATTTCTTATTATACGACCCTTGACGGCTCTGGTCTTCAACAATTTGACATTGACACTTCTGAGAATGAAGACTATATGATTTTGAAGGATAAGTTGAAGGGGAGTGCTATCCTAAACAGTGATGTCTATCATTACAACTGGTTCCATGTAGATACTTGGGAAAATAACCGCCCGCTGTGCGATAAGGACACCGACGGCTATGAGGTGAGCGGTTTAAGCCTAGACACTGAGAGGCGATATGAATTCGTTTCAACTACAAGTAATAATGCGAGTGGTGCTGGCGTAACTAATCTTAACCATTACACATTCGCCATTCTTCAACGTAGTGTGCTTGTTAAAGGAGTTGAAATTCTAATGTCTTAATGATATTTTATTCAGATACTTCGTATCTTTATAAAACATCGAATGCCATTAAAGTAAAAAAATTAATAGATTAAATAATTTTTTTCTTGTATAATAATATAGGAAGACGACGTTTGAGAATAAACGAGAGTGCGTAGCACGAAGTGAAATTCTCAAATGTCCCACCAGAGAAATTTAATCGCACAAAATCCTGACGGAGAATTTATAAACGTCAGGGTCTGATATGATGGTGATATTGAAACAAATAATTCCAAAACCGCTTTTGGTGAATCAGTAGTAGGTCAATTAACGCCAGTATTACAAGAAATCTTTCCATATACCATTAATACTAGGATATAGACAAAAACAGAAACAAAATCGTCAGTGTCATTTTTGAATAATATGGCTGAATTGAAAACAACAGCGGATGCTACGGCAGATGCTAGACTGGTAAGTAAAAGGAGAATGAAATATAGAACTGGAATGGGTGTCCTAGCCCGATTTACTGCTCTATGGACAACGGACGATACAAAAGATTACTATTCATATATTGGAATAGGAAATGACCTTAACGATGGATTTTATTTTTACAAAAATCAAGCAGGAATGAATATCGCACATTATGCGGGAGGTGCTGCAGATTATATTGACCAAGAAGACTGGGACGACCCTTGCGATGGAACTTCGGATATGCCAAACTTAGACTGGAGTAAAGGAAATGTATTTCAAATTCAATTTCAATATTTAGGTTTTGGTGCTATTAAGTTTTATATTGAAAATCCCATAACAGGATTATTTCAATTAGTTCATATGATTGACTATGCGAATGCTAATAATGGTGTAAGCCTGCGAAATACAACATTACCTTTTACAGCAGTAATGAGAAATGATGCAAAGACTGGAATACAAACTCTTAAAACAGCGAGTGCTAGTTTATTCATTGAGGGAACGAGTACGATAAACACAAGTATAACAAACGAAGTGGAAGGAAGTAAAGCAGCAAACACAACTGAAAGCCCTATTATTAGTATAAGAAACAAAGCAACATTTGATGCGGGCGGTGCTAATTTAACAAATTATTCAAATGTTTATCCAACTTTGATAAGTATTACAAATGAAGATACTAAGTCAAATGTTGTCAGAATGGTATTAAATGGTACACTAACTGGCACAGGTTTTGCTGATGTTGATTCTAAGTATTCAATTGTAGATACTGACACAAAGGCGAGTGCTATCGCAAATGGAACAACAATTTTTAAACTATATGTAAATAGTGCTTCAACTCAACAAATCAATCTTAGAAGTTATGATATATACCTATCACCGAGTGATGTATTAACTTTTACGCAGAAGTCTGTCTCTGCTGGTGGAGGAGGAAATATCAATATTATCGCTAATTTTATGGAGGATCAGTGATACAGAAAAAAAGCAATGAAGGTAATATGATATCAAAGATATTTTTTTACCGCATCTTTGTTATTAAAATAAGGTTGTTGAATTAAATATTCAAGGTATGGTTTATCAATCTTAGCAACATCTTCAATTTTCATTTTTTTATACTTACCATATTGAAGAACAACATCTTTCTTTAATATACATCCTTCTTCTGTACATGTAGCAGACGCTATCTCTTCTCCTACATTAGCCTTGATTTCGGTAATTCCAGTCTCTTTTAAATCACCCGCCTTAAAAGGAGTGCTCTCTTCTTGCTGACCGAAGGTCGCATGTTGTCCGAAGGACACATCTTCAACTTTGTTGGAGTCTTCAACTACGTTGGAGTTGTCCGTTATGGTCTCCAATGGAATAACTACTTTAACATTGTCGTCGCGGGGTTTGTATTGCTCATAGAAAGAAACAATGTCAGGCTTAGTCCATTTAATCGTGGGCTTTTTAATAGAAACATCAAGGTTCCATTTTTCAATTTCATTCAAGTAGTCTTGCTTGGTGCTCAGGTCAGCCATCTTATATATAAGATATTTTATTCAGATATTTTTAATATCTTCATAAAACATCGAAAGCATTAAAGTAAAAAATAATTAAAAGAAAACGATGTTTTGTGATGACGAAGTCAGAACAAAATATCATATATATTTTTTTACTTCACTTTTAATGTCTGTAAATTTTTCAAACCACTGCTGTTTCATGACCCATTCAACATATGGCTTATCAATAGTTGCAACATCTTGAATTTTCTTACCTTTATACTTACCAAATGGAAAAGTATCCTTTGGCTTGCCTGCCCGTGCATTTTCAATCATTTGGATTTCGTCAGTAATTATCTTTTTAACATCGGTAATAGAAAATGTTTCTTTTTTATTTTCAATAGAGAGTTTCTCAAACTTCTCACATAATCTGGTGAGGGTGGTCATTGGTCTATATAGAGTGGTAAAATTTTTTATGGAAAAAAATTAATTATTTGATATTTTATTTTTTAAGAGAGGACACGAAGCCGTAAGGGATAATATCATTTTCGTTGATAAACTCACGCCCGCACCATCTTGTTTTATTAACTACTTTTACTACATTCTTTTGGTGGTCTATGCTAAAGTGTTCAATATGTTGTTGTTTGCTGTTTCTGCTAGTATGTATTTTCTTCATTATAAAGTCTCTGGTATTAGTTAAACTTTCGCCCTTATCCATTAATTCATAAGCGGTTGAATTTAATTTTTTCAAATCCAAACCTTTTCCTCTAAAGTGGAAATGAGTTTTACCTTTTTCTTCCACTTTCTTTACATACTCCAACATATACAATTTTGGTGCTACCCATATTCCTCTTATTATTTTACAATCTGTTCCAAGGTCATCATCCATTCCGCCGATTGTTTTATCTCTAAATCTCTTTATCCGTTCAATGTTTCTTACATGGCTTTGAATGCTGTCTGTATCTGTATAATAATAATCTCTGTCGGGGTCGTTGTTTGGATTGGCTTCAGTCATATACTTATACATAATTCGTCTGCTGTATGCTAATATGAATGCTCCGCAGTGAGTGGGCTTTGTAATTTTTTCTTCTTTCGATTTGTCATCTCTTGGAATACCAGAATTTAACCATAATTCACCATTAGCCTCTTCAAACTTTTCAATATCAGTTATCACATGTTTAGCCCAGAATTTCCAATACTCATGATTTTTTGTTATGAATTTGCTTACAGAATTAATCGGTCTTTGAATTGTCTTTCCGTATAAAGCATTCATAAATAACTTTGCTAACAAATATTGCGGTGTGCCTTTTTTTGAATTTTGTTTTCGTTTAAATAACTCTAATATGTAATCTTTGAATACTGGTTCGGCTCCTTCTGTATAATAGCCACGAATGATTTTGACTTGATATCCAAGTTCAATCATATCTTCAATATCAACGGAAGTAAGCCATTGGTCTTTCATATCTCTTAATTCCCACTTTAAACAACCTTTGCTATCGCGGAATTGCACTCGCGGGTGTAATAGATTTTTGGAGATATGTAATCAACATTATATATCCCGAGTTTCCCTTTCATTTCTCCTTCGCATTTCTTAATTCCGCCCCTCATATAATTTTCAAGCATTGCCGTTGGATAAAGACCTACAACATCCGCATCAATAAGATAATCTTTAACCTCATCAAAGTCAATTTCGCCGTTTGTGTATTTTTGATATTGTTCGGATATAAATCTCCTTTTGCTTGGATAAGTCCTTGCCCCATATAATGCTTTTCTAAAATCCGCTTCTTGTTCTAACTTTGGAAGTTGAATTATGTATTGTTTATCAATTTTCTTTTTCCAAAGGTTAAAGGTTAAAGAAGACGTAGACATAAACTCCGATAAGTTCGTTTTATGTTCTTCATATATCGGTTTATTTAGTGTTTCGTATAGTTCCTTCAATCCCATAACATCTTTTTCTAGATACAATAAACATTCTTTTTTCATATCGTCATCCATTTCTTCCCATCGTTTCGCTTTTTCATGGTCAAAATCGCCTTTTAAAACATTACATCCCAAACTATCAAGGTTCTTTTTAAGGCTTCCTTCTGTGTGCTTAGACAAGTCCCAGAATTTCATATTTTTGTATTCCATTGAAATTATCGCCCCGTTATTGATTAATGGAGTGTTTTTTATTTTTCTTTTAATAAACTCTTTTTGTAAGAAGTAATGGTCAAATTTACTACCATTAAAAGCATTAACATAAAATGTTGCTTTTGGTTTTCTTTTCGCTAAGTCATCCGCATATTGAAAGATTATATCAATGAGTTTTGAAATACAATCATCGCCAGCAACATATTTAAAACCAATATCCGCAATCGTATAACCTGCTATATACGCAGTATGGATTTCAATCGCATTTCTATATGTTTCTAAATCATAATGAAAAATCTCATCTTGATTATTATAACTCATCTCCTTAAAGGTTGTAATAAACTCTCATAGAGGTCTTTTGGTTTCCTTAATTTAGCAGCTGCATAAGTCTGTCGCTTAATATTACACTTATGATTATTAAAATAAGTCTTAAAGCATTTCTCGCATCTCTTTTTATTCCTCTTTATAAAACCCATATAATGTCCCTTACTTAGATAGCAAAGCACATCCGCGGATATTAAAGGATCTTCATAGTTTTTGAATGTCTGTTTGGTTGTCGCATCAGTCAATTCAAAATACTTACCTTCAATACAATATTTTTTTAAGATATATGAATTATGTTCAAGGTTGAATTCTTACCTAATATCATTACATACTTTTTTATTGAGTTTTGATTTAGCTTTCATTGGTAAATTTAATATATCCTTAAAAACATAGAAGAAACAATTATTATCATTACTCCTTGGATTAATATGAATTCCTTCATCTGTTTTATGTTTCTTATCACTTCCTGAGAGATTACAACCACCTCCATCTTCTTGAATAATTTGAATAATCATACGTTGAATAATTCTATGATATCCATTCGCACTGGCTTCAAGATTTTGTTCGTTGTATAGATATATATCACGAAACAACTCATCAATCTCTTTTAACTTAACTGAATTGAAAGTTTTCCATTTATAAAACTTTTCATCATCAATATCCGTCATATAGCCGAACTTGACATGAAGATTTGCTTCGTTTGTCAAACCTCTATTTTTAGCATCCTTAACTGCTCTCATAATTGATATTTCAATCGCATCCATATCATAGAAGTTAATGTCAAGGTCTTTGAAAGGGTATGTATATCCATTTATACCTCTGTTTTTTTATTGGTCTTAGTTCTACAAGTTTTACCTCGCGCTTCTTCGCTTCTCTTGTCTTAGTTTCCCGCAAATGTGCTCTAGTTTTCAATAGTTCCCTTACATTTTCACTTGGTCTTGGTGCTGATGGTAGGGGTGGTTGCATACTTTTTATATCAATGCGGTTATAAAAATTATAAAAAATAATAATAAATTATCTGTTATAAATATATACTATAATTTCTTATATTTAAATAGAAATTCATTTCATTGCATCCTCCATTCTTTTCAACTTAAGTAATGCTTGCTTTACTTCATCTCTTTTTTTCTTTCTCCTCTCCGCTATTGTTGCTTTATTTTGGTTGTAATACTCCATTGACTTCTGTCTATGTCTTTCTGGATCTTTTTGTATAAATTCCCTCACCTTTTTCCGTAAGGCTTCCTTCTTCTCTTCTGGTGTTTTGTATATTGGTTTTCTCCCCATCTTTGTGTATATATAATAAAAAAATAATCTTTAATATATAAAATTAATTATCAAGGGATAGTAATTTCAATTCCATAATGTTTTCCTGCCCCTCCTCCATAGATTGAATAATATACTTGTTTCCTTCCTTTAATCTTTAGAGTTTCTGCTAAGTGCTTACTGATATATCCGAGTTGCTTTCCTCTTTCTGTTTCAACCTTTATCGCATTTTTATAAAATTTATTTCGGGTTCGTGTCGAATAAAAACTTTTTCACCTCGTCCTATGGTTTTAAGATAAGAAATATTATCTTGTCTCCCATCAAATGAAACACCCACAACTCTCGTCGTTGTCATTTTATATACATATAAATAATATTTGTTTAAAATAAAATTAATTATTTGTTTTTTATTTTCGTAATATCTTTCTATGTCATCGTTTCTATATGCTATACGAATTACTTTACGACCGCCTAACATAATTTCTTCTTTCTCCGCAAAGAATTCTCTATGAAATTATGTTTTTTCGTGTGTGTATTTGCAGTATATTCCTATCGTTTTTCCACAAACACATGTATATTTTTCTTTAATTTTTCCTTTCTCCATTCTGACTTCTTTTGCTTTGATAATTGATTGTAATCTGTATTTTTATTATCTTCTTCGTATTTTGATAGTAATATTTCCTTTTCGTAAAACTCCCTTGCTTGCTTTTCTACTTCTTCCTTTGTTTTCTTTTTTCCTATGTAAAATACCTTTCTTTTTTGTTCGCCATTTTCCCTCCATCTAACATCAATTTCATTCTTCTTAATACATACTCCACCTTTTGAAACTTTTCTGATTGTTCTCTCACTCATTCTATATTATGTCAGTTTTATTTCTTTTAAATAGTAAATAAAATATGATATATGTTTTCTTGTAGTGTGTTATAGAAGGATTGAAGATATTGATTAAGGTAATATTAGAACAAGTAAAAGAAATAGAAAGGCAAAAGTAAAAATGGACCTGTAATTGGTGGCACTATAGACGGCTAAAAATGTTATCACAGGAACTAAAGAATTCATTTCGTCTTTCCATTCTCAGACAATTTTTATAAAAAAAAATTTGTGAAATATTTTACAAAAAAAATTTTGTGAAATATTTTACAAAAAAAATATAAAAAAAATAGATAAGTGTGCTATAGTAATACCTATAAGTAGTAAAATTTATTGATTTTGATGCTTTGTATTGATTTTAGAACTATCAACAGGAGAGGGTGCGACACACAAAACCAAGTCGTGGATTTGCAAAAATTCACGACGAGATTTTGTGTATCATCTACTTATCCAAGTTATCCAGCCATGCATGGCACGTCTATCCACTTGTTAAGCATTATCTGTGTGGGAAGTTCTCTGGGAAAAGCATTATTTTTCTTGGGTGATGACTTCGAGATGGTTTCGTCTGTGAATGTCAAGCATGCTGCCCATCTCAGTTGGACGGATAACTATACCGATTCAACCGGACCTGCCATCCTTGTTACACAGTTTCAGGTTTCTCTGTTTTTTCGTTCATGAGAGCCTACATAGTAAGTACTATAGTACCAACAATTTTCGTATGTCGTGGGGGTTGGGAAGGATCAACTGTCTGTACTTGCTAACGCGTCAATTTTAGCAGCAGGTTAACCTTCCCTTTTCTATTTGTATCACCGAGGACGAATCTGTGGCATTTATGCACAGGAGGCAAGTACGATGGGTTCGCCACGCTGTGTGATTCGGTTGTTTGGCCCAACGAGTTCAAAGTATTAGAACCTCTTGTCCAACGTGTTTTGCTTGGCAGTCATGTATGACGGATGTTGCTCTCATCCTACTTTCCCAGGCGGTTCCACCTGGTGTTCTATCTGACGGGGCTGCCTTCGCGCGCGCTGCCGTCGTAGCTGGTGGATTTATCCCCCCTGAAAAACATACAGGTCTCTTCAGTCACGTAGGTCTTCATGCAGGTATGGTAGAATTCAACATTCGTTTAAAGGCCATACGTAATTGGAAGGGCCTAAGTAGGCGTTTATTATCGTCATATAACCACATGTTATTTTATGGGAGAGATAATTCTGTTCGATACTTGTGGTCGTGCGCTTCCAAAGGGTCTGTCCAACTGCTGGACATGAGCGATCCGTCGCGGCCAGGTGCTCTGGCCACCCTGACCACACCCAAAACAGGTCACTAACCAGACCCAGCCTTTCCTCCTCCTCCTCTCTACCCTCCCCTCCTATTCCTCATCCTCCTCATCTCCTCCTCCTCCTCCTACTTCCCCTCCTCCCCTCCTTCTCCCCCTCCTCCGCCTCTGCAGCCCTCTTCATCTCTGTACATCAAATCCACTCCAGGGTGCTCAACGCTCGCCTTTTTCTACATCATACATAAACATATTTCATATACACATCGACGCGCAGGTTTTTTCTACCACATGACGGCGTGGTTGGACGTGGACCAAGATGGACTGGCCGACCTCGTCACGGCACGACCAACGACCCCATGACAGGTAGACTGCACGCACAACTGTACAAGTACGTATGGTTTTTTTGTTTGTTTCTTTTTCGTCTATGTTACAGGCCAGGGCGTCGGGCAGCTGGTTTGGCTGAAACAGCCCAAGCGCTTTACACTGCCATGGCAAGAACAGGCACGGCTGCATGCAACACACACACACACACACACACACACCAGCCCTGGAAAGGGTAGTCACGGCTGCGTTTGTACATTAAAAAACATAAGATGTATTTATGTGTGTTTGCGCAGTGCGCAGGTGCTGTTTGAGGGACCAGATGTGGCCTTTGCGCTCTATGACGTAGACGACGATGGGATACAGGCAAAACACACACACACACACATACATACATACATACACACACATACACATGCACACATACATACACACACACACATATATATATATATACACTGGCACACGCACACACACGCGCGGACACACACACACACACACACACGACGTGGCCTCTACGCTCTATGACGTAGACAGCGATGGGACACACACACACACACAAACAACAAACAAACAACACACACATACATGTGCTGGCTGCAGAGGGTGATAGCGGCACAGTTTTTCCAACAACATACATACATACATACATACATACATACATACTTATTTACTTACTTACTTACTTACTTACTTACTTACTTAATTACTTAATTACTTACTTACATTAGGAGGTGCTAGCGGCGCAATTTTTCCAACAGCCCAGCCTCGTGCTGTACTGGTCTATCTATCTATCTATCTATCTATCTATCTATCTATCTATCTATCTATCTATCTATCTATCTATCTATCCATCTATCCATCTGTCTATCTATCTATCTATCATACATACATGCATACAAACAAACATACATACAAACAAACATACATACATAAATTTCACAAAGACGGAGACATACGGTCAGGTGCGAAGAGCGCTCTTGGGCGGAGTGCGGCGCCGCGGGCACAGTGCAACATCGCGCCATAGACCAGAGTCTGGGTCAAGAGATAGATAGATAGATAGATAGATAGATAGATAGATAGATAGATAGATATAGATAGATAGATAGATAGACAGCTTCCTGTGATTTCAAATATTAATTGTGTGTTTTTTGCAAAAATTTCACGGAAACTGCGATCCAAATTTTGCCCAAGGCTAAAAAAAAGTCTGTCCCACCTATATCTGTCTATCTATCTATCTATATATCAATCTATCTATCTATCTATCTATCTGTCTATCTATCTACCTACCTATCTACCTACCCACCTACCTACCTACCTACCTACCTATCCATCTATCTATCTGAATATATGGCTGGGAACAGCTATACCGACCCTTAGGCTAGGCAATGTTTATTATAATATTATACATACCTATCATATACCATTTGGCAGGGCCAGTCTTCGATGTCTCGGTAGCCGACCTCAACGCAGATGGTATGTATGAATGTATGAATGTATGTGTTTTCAAGTGAGAACAACGATGACTCATAGCATTTGCGTGCTCGGCAATTTGCTGGCAGCGGGGGCTTGCTGTGTGTGCGCACGCGTGTGTGTGTCAACATTATCTGTGCTGTGTTGTGTTTTCCGGCTGATCATAGGTTGCAACGATCTCTTGGTCACCAGCAACAAGAACGACGGTCGCTCTCGCCCCAATCGGCGCAATATCCAGCAATATCCAGAAATAAAAAAATTGACCGTGGTTTCTGTGAAATTTGGCAAGAAAAATAGTATACAATGATTCGCATAGTCCGCATGTGAGATTCAGTAGAAATGCCACGCACGTCCTTTGAAAGACCTCAAAGCTCTCTAACGATGATCTCAGACATGTTGTAACATCCATATCGAGCAATACATACTTATTATGAGACCAAAGGTGGCGAATAAGTAACCTAGCTAGCACATGATACGGAAGGCCAAAATGTGGTAACTTTCCGGGTAATCACCGCAAACATCGCAAAATTTCGCTGTCTTCGCCACCCGTCTTATTTGTGTATCTTTATGACGTAGGTTCAGGAGCCGTGGTGGCGTATGAGATCCCCTCGACCCACCCCAAGACCACAGGTAATACTACGTAGGTAGGTAGGTAGGTAGGTAGGTAGGTAGGCAGGTAGGTAGGTAGGTAGATAGATAGATAGATAGATAGATAGATAGATAGATAGATAGATAGATAGATAGATAGATAGATGGATGGATGGATAGGTCATATCAGGGCACATGCCGTTGAGGACAAATACACATACATACATACATACATACATACATGCATGTATACATACATACATACATACATACACACATACATACACACATACATACATACATACAGGCATACATAATACATACATGCATACATACATGCATACATGCACGCTGGTGGGCCTAGCACGTGTTGGCCGCACGCATGCATACACATAGTAAATACATCCACACAATGTCATGGCGTGGTGGGGAAGGCAGGTGGGCAAAGTACGTGTTGGCCACACACAGTAGAATGCATACTCATGTAAAAAACACATCAGCACAATGTCATGGCGTGGTGGGTGAAGCCCGTGCTGGTCAGACACGGTGGACATGCATACTCAGTAAATACATCGGCACAATATCATGGCGTGTTGGGTGTCAGGCACGTGGGTCAAGCACGTGTTAGTCACAGGCTTCAAACCGTTACACCCGCACCGCATGGGGGCCGGCGGTCCAGGCAACGCTGCCGTACAAGCTCGACCTGTCGTATGATTGTATGATTATATTATTGTATGTAGTATTATTGTTATGTAATGTATGCATGCTTATATATTGATCGCATGTAGATAGCATATAACATGTGGGGAGCAAGCCTGCTAGCAAGCCCGACCTGTTGATTAGCGGTAAGATTCTAATACGTTCATACACACAAGTTATTGCAGTTGTTGTTATAACAATAGTAACAACAACAGCAACAGCAACAGCAAAATCAACAACAAGAACAGCAACAAAATCAACAAAATCAACAACATCAACAACAGCAACAGCAACAGCGATGGTGTTGCATGTTGCTGCTCTTTTTGCTCAAGCCTCCCGACCACAACAACCCATTCGTCCTTTGCTTCTCATTCCTGCCCATCAAGTTTGAGTTTGGTGTTCTTTTTGCTGTGCCGCTTCCCTCCCATCTTTGCTCTGTGGTCCATTCTACCCCCGACATTTTGGGTGCGAGAGAGCCACCAAGCCAATGAACGTGTGTGCGTAACGGTGGTGCAAGGGGACGACAGCGGCGAGACGGTGATGCTTGTTCCGGCGTCGCGATATGACCCAAGCGATTGGAGGTCATGCTCTGCCCTGCAATCATGTCATGACTGTGTAATACACTGCAACCATGATATATACCGTTACGACCCAAACGATTGCAAGTCATGCTCGGCAATCATGTCTGCATGCTACATATGCCCTGCCGTGACGACCCACGCTATTGGAGCTCATGCCCTGCCCTGCAATGATCATGTCTGCGTGCTACGTATGCAAAAGTGCAGCTGCATGCACTGATAAGTGGCGCACGATATTAAAACGCTTGAAGTGAGACAGTTGTGCCAGGACGTGTGTGTGTACATGTGTATGTGTGTGTGCTGTTGCAGCTACGCAGTCAGCACAATCTACCAGTCGTCCGGTACAACTGGAATGGTAACCATTATAATTGCCTGTGCACATGAGCCCAAGGCTGAGTCGGAACTTCATCATAATTTCTCTCCACTGAATTATCACGGCAATACCGGTCATGAGTTTTGCTAATTCTCAAAATGTCCCCTGTTCGATTTGTGCCCGGCCCATGTGGCCGGGTATTATAATTTCAGGTGCTGGTGGCTGACCTGGACGCGGACGGCGACGACGAGTTTATCCTGGCCCAGTTCGAGGAAGGTGTGGTCCAAGTCTGGCGGCGGCGTAACGGGCGGCGGCCCGGCCGAGGTTTGTACACGTCGCGCGAGCGCTCATAGTAGCCGCAGCTGCCCGGCCACCTGCATACGGGTGCGGCCGACAGACACACACACGGACAAACATCTTAGAGTACTGGTTGTATTCCTAGTGATTTTCAATGTGCCAAATTCAAGTTCACGTAGTTCATACCGTCGTTACAGTCAAAGTTTTTGCTGGGCATGTGCTAATGCCGACTCACGTGGACGTACGCCGCGCCCCTGATGATCACCGTGATGCAACTATTCAAGCTTGAGGTACTGTAGAGTCCCGGATCACCTCAGTATAGCCCGGATGTGATTGTGCTGCATCATCGAGTCTTCAGGCTCTCACCAGATGGCCGGGTCAGCGGCAGTGCTCAGAGTCAGTGACGGCCGGCACGTGCCCTGACCGTCCTGGCCTGAGTCTGGCAGACGTGACCCATCAATCTAGATGACGGTCGGACGGTTCACTCTGTCTCAAGTCACGGTTCCAGGCGGTGTCACCTACTAAGTCAGTTTACTAAGGCCCGTGCCTCCTAGTCCGAGACTGAGACGGCCCGGTGTTACTCATCATAGCCTACTAGTACTTAGTAGTAGTCTAGGCTGTGGCATCAGGCTGAGTAGCCAACCGTTTAAGTAAATGAACATCAATCACAATATTAACTTCACGCAAGTTACTACAGTCCTGGAGTCTGAGGCTGACCATCCGGGTACTCATCAATCAAGTTTGGCTGAAAGTCACGGTGACTCGATGATGGTCGGACTCAGAATCCACTGAGCGGCGCAAGATTGAAGTGAATCATCGGATAGCCTGACCGCCTAGCCAAAGCCGATCTCAGCGGGGGCCAATCCGAGCCTGGGACCGTCCAGTCACAGCCTTGAAACTTGGGTCGAGGCTGTCGGCCTGCTCTTTGTCTAGCCTTCCGATCACTACTCCGATCCCGGACGCCTGCCCGCCGCGGCCGGTAATCATCATGGCATGTGATGCTATTGCCAGTCATAATTTTAAATATTTCAAGACGGTACTAGTTGCGGCAATAAACTATAGTAGAGTCAGCCGATCGAGGCCCGGGCTCAAACTTGACCGAACTTGAGGCCGTCACCTAAATTTAACCCTGAACCGGTTTCAATCCTCAAAAGTGGCTTCAATCCCCAAAAGTGAATTGAGCAAGTTTCAAGTAGTAAAAACATCAGTGCTGATGTCAAAAAGTTGTCCGACGCTACAAATTGATTGAATAAATTCAGAGTTGTTGAAGCGTTCTAAGAAAGCCAGGATGTCATAGCTTATCTAGAAGTCACCGACTCAGTTAAATGTGCCACTGAAGACTGACACCAACCACTTTTTTTCACATATTTTCTTTTACAATTTTCAGTGTCACGCTGCATAAAAGCACATCACGGTAATTCAACTTTATGCTCCCTCCATTTTACGACGTCAACAAAGTTGTTTGTTCCGGGTTTTGCGTACATTGCGTACATTTGTCCCAAATTGCCATATTCCCTCCGGGCCGTCTTCACAGAAGGGGCATTTATTTCCCTGAAGTTAAAAAAGTTTTTTGTTTTTTTTTACAGTAAGCAAGGTTGAATGATTTTTTTTTATTTATCAAAGTTTTTTTTTTTTTTTTTTTTAGTTAACAGTAAGAAGGTTCAAGTTAATGAGAAAGAGACGATAGAAAAAAAAGAAGAGCCTACTACATTAAAAGAATTCTGGTTCCAAGTGTACAGTAAGCGTTTTTTTTTTATTTTTTTTTTTACAGTAAGCACAGAGGTGTCATAAGAAAGAGACGAAAAAAATAAAGAATATCATTTTTTTTTTTTTTTTTTTTTTTTTTTTTTTTACAGTAAGCAAGGTTTTGTACTATCCCCAACGATAGCTCAATGGAAGAGTAAGTCGGTAATATAACCAAACACAGTCCTCAAAAAAGAGAATGATGTCTCGTTATATTAGCTCAGTGACGCAAAGACAAAAAGCCTCCAAAAGACCAGGATCAAATTGGCATTTCAGACGTGTCCGGCCAGACAAAATCTATAAATAAGTTTTTACCGGATAATTCGGGGGGTGATGTCCACAGTACCCCCTCCCAGTTTTTTATGGCGGAACTTCGTTTCCGACATAATACGCTTTGAACTGATTTCTTTCTGACTAAGATTCGTTTAGAGTTATGTATGAAGATACATCAACCCACGAATTAGCCGTTATAAAACAACAATGATACTTGCCCCGGTACCAATCGTATATATACTTTAGCACATTCAGTATCTATATTAAAATCTTCCTCTTTCTTCTGTCGATAAGATATTTGTGCAGTATGTCCAAGTATAATGTTTTATGGTTGAGTAATAATGTAATGTCGCCATTTCCATATATATGTAATAACCGGTCGTCGGTTTCCATAAATACATTTACTTTTTGTGAAGACATACCCTTGTATAAATCGGTATCATTTAATATAGTGTCAGGTGATCAAGTCTGACGACTATATCGGAAGTTGGGTTGAGTGCGCCCTAACCTTGCGATATGCCGATACAAGTAGAGATCGATGGAATCCGGTGTAGCAGTTCATGTTATTAAAATATATCAGTTCTTGATTAGACTGTAGAGTCTTTAATGAGATCATCATTCTGGTACTAATGCGGGTCGTATCCAGGAAACACCATCGCTCACTCAAATAGCGATCCCGTAACGGTGCTGTTTCGTGGCCGTCTCGTGTCTCTGCCGAAGCAAGAGAATAGAATGCATATTTTTTGTCAGCTGTGTCTTGTTAATCTCTAGAAGAATGAATGCTGTAGTAGCTTTAATATCTAAGTAAGGTTGTCGGGACGATATTGGATCAATGCTATGTTCGCAATCGATCAGGTCCACAATACTTCTAGGGAAAAAAAATACTTACTATAGACGCCGTTTACGCGCGCGGACTCCTTTACCTGGTGGAGGACCTCCAACCAAAGTTAAGTCTAAGGTAGACTGTTCGAGGACGTCCCAAATTTTGTGAGGGATTGCGCCTTGTGCCAAGTCAAAAGGAATGTCCAGCACCCCTCGTGGTAATGCTTGTATGGTCCACGCGGTATGATCTTTATCTGTGGGAGATATGGTATCATCCCATGTCTCAAGTTTCTTGGCGTCTTTATATACTGGAAGGTATTGTCTTACTTTAGGATCTTCCACTGGATCCAGACTCCTCCAGAAATGTAAGACTGGTTGTATTATTTGTGCCGCAGTCGAAATTCGATTCGATCGCGTATGGCGTTTGTGAGGTACTGCCATGACTCTCATGAGATATAAATCTGAGAGCGTGTCATCGGCTACGTGTTGAGCCGCAGGCCTCACCAAGTAAAAAGCGTCTTTGGCCCATGAAATATGTCCAATCGCATCTCCTTCTTTCCAACTGGGGTGAACGAGAGTGTCATTGCCCGCGCGAGGGTCTTGATCTCCGTCATCGCTCCCCTCTTGATGGACTCCTTGCGAACGTGCCGTCCTTATCACCTTTCTCGGTCGGTCGTAGATAAGGTCATTTTGCGCTCTCCTTATTTGCGCCTCCGTGAACTTTCCTTCCGGCACGTTCGACTCCACCCTTTTGCGGGTCTGAGTCCCCGCCGCACTTTTGCGGTCGGTGGCCCGCTTGTTCTCCAGCTCAGCCTCCTCCTTCTCCGCCATTGGTGCCCTGTAGGCATCCCGTTCCGAGATATCCTCCTGACGGATTGGTGGGACCTCTTTAAAGTCAGCCTCCATCCGTTTGAGTGCTTGATCAACGGACTCATCTTCAAGTAGGAAGGGATCATACTTAATCAGCCTTCGTACATTGACTATTTGAACTTTCCCTCTGCCCCTGATTTTATAGTTCAAAGGCCCCATCTGTTCCATGATCTGGTATGGTCCTTTCCAGTGGATGGACAGCTTCGAGCTGACTCCCTGAGGAACCTGAGGATGATACAGTAGTACAATATCCCCGACCTGAAATCTGACTTGATCCAGGTGTGCCTGCCTGACACCTTCAGCATCAGTCTTCCTGCGCTCCGCCTCCCTATGCGCCTGTACTATTTGCTCCGCCTCCATCTTCGCCCGAAGTCTCACCCCAAACAGCTCATCCTGATCTGCCCATGAATCTTTTGGGTGCAGCAGTGAGGCTGGGATGGCGGGCTCACGCCCATATACCAATTGGTATGGCGAGACGGAACCTTTTGAACCTCCCGCAATACGTTTATTCACACAATCTAGTTTTCTAATATGATTACCTTCTTGTTTAAGTAATTCCATTTTATTATCACACGGAAATAATATAACTAATTCAATGTAGGCATCACCATATTTAATAATTTCAAAAGACGATGTATATTTTGACTTTCCATTCTTCCAACTTTTATAATTTATTCTATGCTTAGCAATTCTCTGTGCTAATGTTTGAGTTGTTGAACCAATATAAATTTCGTCTGTCTGGTGAGACCTGATTGAATAAATCTTTCCTTGTTTGTAGTCGGGCATATTCTTTTATATTCTTTTATATTCTTTTATTTAATACATAATTCATATAAAAGTGTCAAAGCCGTAGCCATTCTGTGCTTTTAATTCTTCTGCTTCTTCTTCTTTTAAGTCTGTGTAGCCACTGGCAAACTTAAATTTAATACCTTTTGCTCGCTCTAAAAGAAACCTCATACTATGCCATCCGCAGGTATCCGATGTGTCTGATTGTTGTTTTACTTGATTAACCTTCATAAGCAGGTATGTGCTTGGGTGGCTTTTATCAATTAGTTGTTTCATTTGTTGTTGAAAGTCTTCCGTTGGTTTATACAGGGCTAGCGGGTCGTATATCTCTATACTTCTATCGCCATCTAAAGAGCAGTAAACGGCAATCCAATGAGACCCCGCTTGTTTGTGATTGTCCAAATTCATAATAAATCCGTATCGCTTTCTGCTTCCGGGCTTCAACTTATAGATTTCATCACTGGCTATTGCTCCGATATACCATCCATATTTTTTCATTATGTCGTCTATTTCATAAGTCATTAGTCCCCGCCCCTCACCCTGTTGTTCGTCTGGCGGTGGCTCTGGCTTGTTTTGTCTGGCTCAGGTTGCTGTGGTTGTGGCGTCTCCGCTACGCTCGGGGGTATGGTAGGGGGTGAAATCCCCTCCTCTGGCTCTGGTTGCTGTGGTTGTGTCTCTAATGTCTGTGGTAGCGGTGTCTCCGCTACACTCGGGGGTAGCGGTTGGGGTATTCCCTCGTCAATATTCAAATCATTTGAAACTTGTTTATCAACATTTGGGTATATCGTCATTTTGCTCGTTAGAGTATTTACCAAGTCCTTTTTATTCATTGTGTGTTTCCAATCTTTGCGGATTAAATATTTTTTTTTCGCTATTGAAAATACCTTATCAATTAATTCTTCTAATGTCTTCGCTCCACTACCTTTTTGCTCATTAATACCCATATAATCTTCATATCTAGCATAATCCGCTACTTTTCTTTTTACGTTTTCCTTTTCATTTCCAACATCAATATTAAACCTTTTAATCATGTCAATAATCCACTTTGAAGTGTCTTTGTAATTTAATTTTTTATGTCCATCACTATCTAGTCTCTTTTTTAAAGCCTGTGCTAACTCTTTTATAGTAATGTTTGGGTGATAAGTTTTTGAAAATGCAGAGATTAAAAATTGATTAATTTGTAAATTTTCAAGATGCTTACCCTTTTCTTCTGCCTTCTTTTCTTCCTTTTCAAGTTTTTCTTTATATTCTTCTGCTAACTTTTCTGTTCCTCTAAAGATGTCGCTGTGGCTATAGCCATCTGAATATCTTGACTGGCTTTTTGTAAGTCTTTACGACTCATCTTTTTTATGAACTTATCTGTATATCCTGCTACTTTCAGTGTTTCAATATCTTTCTGCTTTTGCTTTTTTTCTTCTTCATATTGCTCTTTCGTTTTCAATGGTGCTTCATCTCCTAAATTAGGTAATGGCGGTGCTTGTGGTGGTGCTCCAAATGGCGGTGCTTGTTGTGGTGCTCCTAATGGCGGTGCTTGTGGTTGCCCCTGCTGTGGTGGCATAATATAGTGTTGTTGCGGTGGCGGTGGTAATGCCTGTATCCTATTTTTTCTATCTTCTTCATATTTTACGTCATCTATGAGTTTTTGCTCCCTTCTTAGTTCTCTGGCTTTTTGTTCTTGTCGTTCCTTAATATCTGATAGTTCATTGCGGTGTATCCTTGCTAACTCATCCTGCCTTTCCTTAGCATCTGCTATGTCTTTTCTTTCTTGCCTCTTCTTTTCTTCTTCAGCATCCGCCTGTGCTTTTTTCTCTTTTTGGTCAATCTCATCAATCTTTTCGTATATTTCCTTTCTGAGTTTGTCTAAGTGGTCATTAATGGCGGTTCTCGTATTTTGCTCAATCTCCGACAAACTCTGGACTTTTCGCAAGTCTTCTTTTCGCTTAGGTGTCCGCTTTGATTTTGGTCTGCTTAAGTATTTCATAAAAAGTTTAACAATTTGAAGTGTGCTCATATCATTTGTCTTTTTACCGAAATTAAGATAATATTTTTTACCCTTCTGGATAATATACGGCTTTCCGCTTTTATTTCTATAAACCCGCGGGGGTCTTAATTTCTGTTTCTTCGCTTTCTTGACGACCATTTGATATTTTAGAATTTCACTTCGTGCTACGCACTCTCGCTTATTCTAAAACATCGTTTTTTCATTTTAGGAAAAAATAATGGTCATCGATGTTTTGTGATGACGACGTCAGAATAAAATATCTTTAAAATTAGACACAACACATGTGTTGTGTCATTTGTCCGCAAGCGGACTAAAATTTAAGGGCGCCGCGTCCTCTCTGCTTACCATACCCCAGTCTTGATGCTACAGCACCAACACTACCTGCGTAAGGCACCCCGACACTACTTAATGCTCCCGCAGTCCTTGAGATTAACTTATTACCGCGAAGAAATTTATCAACGGCAAAGACCGTTTTCCCAACTTTTTGCCAGTTGATTTTACCACCTGCTTGTCCCTTGCCTCCTTGCTTCTTCTTGCGACCAGTCTTCTTTTTGCCTCCAGCCATGTTTGTGCTTGAGTTAATAGTTCGTTTGCTGATTGTTGGAATGACTTCAACGCGAGTTGTTTTAACTACCATAAAAGATAGTGAAATATATAATACAGAAAAAAAAATATTTTTGATAAATATCATTATTTCATGCGATAAGCAAAATTTTTTCTTAACTCATCATCAACACTTGAGACATAAAGAAAATTAAATCTCTCCTTTGTTGCTTCGTGATACTTTTGAAGAAAGTAATCAAAGTCAAAAGATAAGTCTAAGTGTTTATACACGAGTTCCATTTTGTCCTGAGACTGCCCCGGAAAGATTAGTAAATAATCTAACTGCTTAATGGCTTCTGGCCGTAGGTCATTCAAATACTGACTTGACATAATCACCTTACTTTTATAGTGTCTGTTCTTTTTTAACAAATCACTTACGGACTTGTCTCTTAATCCACTTCCTAAATCGTCCAAAACAAAAACAACCTCTGGAGAAATATACTTACTTGGCCTTTCTTTTGCCTCCGCGGTGCTCTGTTTCTTTTTTTCTTCTTTTCCGAAATAAAGAAATTGTGGCTTCTCTATTTCTTCTTTGTCTTGTTTTACTTCTCCTTCGTGTTGCTCGTCATGTCTGTTCAGTTTGTCTAACTCATAATCAATGACATTAACACCATCTGATTTAAGAAAGGTATATATTGCCATCGGGTTGCCTCTGTTCTTAAAGTGCTTTACCATCGCTTTATAAATGTAGTCCTTGTGTATTGTTGAAGCAATAATGACAATACGGGTTTTTCTGTCTGTAGTCCGTTTCAGTATTTCAAAGAGTGCTGTCGTCTTACCGCTCTTCTTACGGGCTAGCAAAAATATATTTGCGTAAGGTTCATTAAATAATTTATAACCTTTTGCTTTTTTATCTCCGTTTCCATCCTGCTTCACAGGCTTAACTTTGACGTTGTTTATCTTAAGCATCATATATATTATTAAGCAAGAAATTCCAAACACACAACAATTCTTCCCGCTAAATTTCCTGTCAATATTTCCGCTGTCGGTTTCAGGGACTTTAAATGTATATTGTCCGTCAGTCCATCCAACGACACCTAAATTATAACTGAGATTTGAAATGTTTGCTGTGGTGCTGTCCGCAAATGTTCCAATAATTCCAATTCTGTCCATATAAAGAATTATGGTTTTGGTTTCGGTCTGGTCGTTCATATAGTGGATAAACTTAACATTCATTTTGGTGGGTGTGAATGACATTTGGATATTTTTATTAAATGTTTTGCTTCCTCCAGCAAAATCATTGCTTAGAAAAATAATCTTTTGGTATTTGAACTCACTCACCATATATTTTGTATAATATAAAAAAATGATTTTAATATTCTTGTTTATGTGGTCTGTGTTAGGTCGGACTGCCTGCGACTTTTACTCACGGGTCGGCGATAAAAAAAATGAAAGTTGTGTTTATTGTATTCAAAAAGGAATAGAAACCAAATTTAAATGTGTGTATAAACCAATGTCAGATTGGTGTATTAGTTTTGATGAGGCTTTGCCTGTAATGTGTGCGGGTGATAATAGATTGTATATGACACATTTATACGAGTGCTTTGATATTTGAGAATTTCACTTCGTGCTGTCGCACTCTCGCTATGGATTCAACTTGTTGAATCTATATTCTCAAACATCGTTTTTATACTTTAATGGTGGACGATGTTTTACGAAGGCGCGAAGTGCATGAGTAAAATATCATTTCTTTGAAGAAGGCGATGGAAGGCAAATACCGATAAGCAAGGTTAAAATACCGACATAAGTATTAGCAACCTCACAAGGTAAGTTCTTTTCAGATAGCCTTACGATACAAAGGGTTATAATGGAGATAATAATACCCATTTGAAATAAGTATTTAATAAGTCGGCTGTCGGTTGGTCTGTTTTTTATACAACAACAATTCCAGTTATCTTCCAATTCGTGCTCTACTTTTTTTTCCTCAGTCTTTAGTTCTACTTCAAGAACACGAGACTTTAATTCTGGAGTTAGTTCGCCATCCATATCCATAATAGGCGGGGGTCTGTGAAGTCTAGTTGTATTATTTGACATTTTCTCTAATTTCTTGTAGTATATTCATGAGATTATTATTTTCTTTTTCTAAATTAACTACCTTTTCTGCCATGTGTTGAAAAGCACTAACCAATATTGGTATAAAACTTGTATATGTTATGCCTTCAAGGTAGCCATCTCCATCGTCCGCTTTTATTCCACTTTCAGATACAAATTCTGGAAATACTTTTTTAACTTCGTCCGCGATAAATCCGTGGTTCTTTTTTTCTTTCTTCTCGTCTGATTTCAAATAATATGAACAACAATTTATTTTCATTAGTTTCTCGCAACAATCACCGCAGTCTAATGTTTTAATATCTGCTTTTAATCTCCTGTCCGAGGAGTTTGTCCAAGCACCATTAAGCGGAATATAATTATAACTACCAGACGGCTCGCCAGTAGTAGAGTTTGAAGTAGTCCAAGCGTGAAGCAAACCAGTAGAAGAAACGATTGCTCCATAATTCGTATATCCTCCCGATTTAAAATATAGTTGTGCGTCAACGGTAGAAGCGGGTCTTTTTCGTATGGTTAAAAAACCGCTGGATGCTGTTGGGATGACTACCTCTCCCGACGTATTAATGTTCATCGCCTCAGTGTAAGATATATTGTTTCCCACCGTTGTTCCTGAATTATAATAAAAAGTGAGTTTTACACCTTTTTGAATTAGAAAGTTAGACGACGCAGAAGATGATTTCCAGTTCGTGCCGTCAAAATAAGCATCAAAACTTAAATTGACATTGTCGTGCGCCCAGTTCAATAATTGAAATGTTGGATAAGCATCTGTGGATATTACTGCCTGTAAGTGTGCCCCTCCAATATTTGAAGTCGTTCCGTATAATTCTAATCCACCTGTCGCCCCATTTGCTGATTTTGTTGAATTGCCTATAATTATTGGACGGCTTACATTTGATACATCTTTAGTTGTTGTTATTTTATCGCTCGTTGCCAATGTCGTTGTTGATATCCCCGCATTTGCCGTTATTAATCCACTCGCGGTTGCGGTTGTTGTTGATATACTCGCATTTGCTGTTATTAATCCACTCGCCGTTAGTGTCGTCGTTGATATACCCGCAGTTGAAGTAATTGTTGTTCCCGTTATTGTTCCGCCATTTGTTATATTGTTTGAGTTCATATCCAAAGCACCATAAAACCGCATACCGCCAGCATTGTTAAAACGGACAATGTCAGACGAAGCACTTTTATTATCCAAAAGTTTTGAAATATAAAGTCCCGCCCCTTTTACATCAGATGCTACATTCGTAAATACATAACCTCTTTGGTTCGCGGTTCCACTTGTAGCGGTATTTAGAGTGAATAAGAAATATTGATAATCACCCGATGTCTGTGAAAAGAATATATCTCCTCCATTTTGGTTTAATATCCTTGCCCCATTATATGTTATATTTACACCATTAGTGATAGTTTGATTATTAAAATCAGCATTGTTCGTTAAAGTTAGATATTTTATCGTAGTGCTTGTCCCATTAAATGTTTTGCTTCCTGTTATGGTTTGGTTTGTTGATAGTTTTACATTTTGCCGTCCAATGTGTCCGCATACCCTTTTGTCGCTCCGTCTGTTGATAATGTAGGAGTTCCAAGGTTGGCTATTTTGCTACTATTACAATCTAGCCCCGAAGCATTTACCCAACCGACAATCGTCCCGTCAATAATAAAACTTATTTTTTTCGCAGAAATTTCAAAGTTGTAATATGTTGCAGTTTTCATATCCAAACTAGCAATTGACCCGATATTACTGGTAGAATTGAAAACGATAAATGTGCCCTTTGTTGTTGAATTGATTGAATTTCCCGTTATTTCAACACCACTGCTATATGTCTTGAATCCTGCTATGGTTTGGTTTCCTGTTAGTTTCACATTTTGCCCGTCTAATGTATCCACATAACTTTTGTTTGCTCCGTCCGTTGTTGCTGATGGTGTGGCTAAGTTTGTTATTTTGTTGTTATTCAAAGATAGTGTAGTGCCAGTTTCGGTTATAATTAAAGTATTACCCGAATATAACTCAACATACGAACCAGTTATTTGTATCGGATACCAAGTCGCTGTTGCTGTCTTTTGTGCGGCGATCATTCCTATTTTTGTATCAAAGGCTATGCCGATGCCGTCAAAAGTAGTAGGATTGGACGAACCACTTACTTCCAAAGTTGATGTAAATTTTTTATTCCCTGCTATGGTTTGGTCTCCTGTTAGTTTAACCACCGAAGTGTCAAGAGTAGAAACATCCACACCATCAACAAGATTAACATTTGTTATGCTTTGACTTTTCATATCAATCCCCGCACTAGCATTTATTATGTTGCTGAATGTTTTGGTTCCTGCTATGGTTTGGTCTCCTGTTAGTTTAACCACAGAAGTATCAAGGGTAGAAACATCAATACCATCAACATTACCAACATTTGTAATTGCAAAACCACCCATATTTAAACTACCCGTCATAGCCACTGTGCCGTCCTTGGCCAGTTTAGTATCAGTGTATGCTTTTGTTGAAGCATCGCCATCGTTGAATGGTGCTGGAAGTCCGCTGATTGCTGTTGTGCCACTAAAATTTAAAACATTGCCTGTCAATGTTATCCCACTCCCCGTGGTAGAAGCAAGAAGTATGGAAGAACCAACAATAGATAATGGATAGCCTGTTGCTCCACCTGCCTCCGACGAATAAATAGAACCCATATTATTGTTGTAATTGAAGAATAACTTACCTGTATTTAATGGATTTGAATCTTTTACACCCAAATAAGTAGTAAATATTTTATTCCCTGTTATGGTTTGGTCTCCTGTTAGTTTAACGACTGCGGTATCAAGGGTGGAAACATCAATACCATCAACATTACCGACATTTGTTATGTTAAATCCTCCCATATTTAATCCGCCCGTCATATTCGCGGTTCCGTCTAATCTAAGAAAAGGTGAGTTTGTGTTTCTCCATTGGCCTGTGCTATAAATGAGTAGTTGGTTATCGGCGGGTGTGCCCGTTATTGTAACATCGCTGTGTGTATTAATTGAGCCGTCCGCTGACACTTTATCATTATTGTCTTCATGCTCTGATATCCAAGTATCAACATCTTTGGTATTTAGTCAATTAACTCCCGTTATGTTCAAATTATCGCCCATACTAATGTTGCCGAATTCATCAACATTTATCGGAAATGTTTTATTTACCCAGTTTATTGAGTTATATGTTAGATAACTATTCATTGCGATTGGTGCTGTAATGACTACATCTGTGAGTGTATCAATTGAGCCGATTGTTGTATTTCTCCATTTACCATCTACATCATTATATGTTAAGTATTGCCCGACCGTTGGAGCGGATATGTTTGTGTCTATCAAATTATATAAACTGGTTTGGTGCGGATTGGAAGTATTAGAGTGGTGTTGAGTTGAGGCTTTGACTTCGTCGTTGTCCCTCACTCGTTGCTCTGTATAGTATAGATTTTTTCCTTCTTTTATCTGTAGTTGATTTGATAGATAATCTTGTGTCAAATCGTAAATCCGTATAGTAGAGGTTCAAAGGGTTTTCATCTTCTGGCACTCTGTCTGTATTCAGACCGCCTATGTTTGTGTTGGTAAGGTCTAAGTTAAGTATGTTTAGACTATCAACAGCCAACTCATTAAGGCCTAGTAATGATTTATATTGCGACATTGATATATAAAATAGATATTTAATTTTAAAAATACTAAAATATAATAATCTTATTATAGAATATTTTTAGAATAAGCGAGAGTGCGAAGCACGAAGTGAGATTCTAAAATGCAGTCTCCCGAAGCAAGTCGTAAGAATTGGGGGAGTGCCGTGGAAGGAATAAAAGCGAAAGCAAAACAACGAAAGATGGAACATGCCAAAAAGGTTTTGGAACAATACCGAAATGCGGTTAAAAGCGAAGACGAAGACATGGAACAAAAAATAGCAGAGATAGAAAATAAGAATGTGGCGAGCGATATCATTAATGAAAGGAACAAGATGACACACCAGAGCAAAGCAGTGATAGTGAGGATGAGGTTGATTTTACTGACCTGATAGCAGAAAAGATGGCTAATATGAAAATCAAAAGAGCAAAAGCGGAAACTAAGAGAGAAAAGAAGAAGAGTAAGAAGCCAGAGCCTGAGAGTGAAGAAAGTGAAAGTGAGAGTAGTGAAGAAGAAGAACCGAAACCTAAGAAAGGTAAGAGGTCAAGTAGTGTAAGTGTAAAAGTATATAAACAATCTTCTGGTGGTGCTAAGAAAGAAAAAAATAATGATGTTGAAAAATGTTTCTTAAAGTTCTAATCCCACTTATCTTTTCTATAATTTTTTTACATAGTTTTTAATTTGTTGTTAATTGTAGTTGTATCTATAAAAATATAATCTATTTCTTCAAGATATTTTACATTATTTTTTTCAAAATCCTTAATCCTTTTTATAAGTTCATTTCGTCTTTCATTAAAAAATACTTTGAATATTTTGAATTTTATCAAAAGTTTCTTTCTTTGTTCCTTTCCTTATTTTTCTGTATAAAGGTATATCATGAACATCATCTCTAAATTTATTTAAATCATTGTTTAGTTTTTCAATCTCTATCATTGTATCTCCACTTAATGAAATATCATTGGTTGGCTTAATAGTAGTTTGTTTTTTTCTGAAGGTTTAAACTTAGGTGGTGGTTTTGTAGTTTTCTTAAATTTTTTCTTTTCCGAAACCATCTTACCATATTGTTCCATCAATTTAAGTAGTTCTGACTTTTTTAATTTGCTAATTTTCGGACATCGTCTCCGTTTTTCTTCACCCAATACCTTTCTTAAGACTTTGACGGTCGGCATTGTATATATAAAAAAATATTTTTATATTTTGTATAAATGGACCATAAACATACAATTATTAATAATCAAAATCGTAATAGTCAATTAGAAGACACACCAACTGGAGAAGAAATTCAAAGAACAAAAGAAGAAGAAGCCCTTGAAATACACCACCAGAAAAAGAATCCGAAAATATGGAATACTATATGGGTTGATAATCCATTAACCAAGTTTTTCTAGACTTGGCAGACATGAGTAAGATAAAAGATAAGAAAGGAAATAAAGGATATGCTTGGATGCTTGTTTGGATTGATTGTCATTCAAGATATTTAATAATCATTCCATTAAAAAATAAAACAGCGAAAGAAGTTTATTATGCTTTGAAATATATACATTATAAACCTAAATCAATTACAACCGACAGCGGAGGAGAATATAAAGGTGCTACCCGTGATTATTTTATTCAAAATGGTATTAAGCACGATGTGGTTGAAGTAGGGGACCATAGTGCCTTAGCGGTTGTTGATAGAGTTATAAGGAGTATTAGAAGGTGGTTGGATTTATTATTTGAAACTAATTGAAATTTTGATTGGGTAAGTTATATTCAAGACTTGGTTAATGCTTATAACCACAAAGTTCATAGAGGAATTTAAGCCAGACCAGTGGACGTCTTTGCTAGAAGAGATAAAAACAAGCAAGTCATAACTAGAGATAACCTTATTAATGAATTCAATATCGGAGATAGAGTTCGTAAGGAAAATAAAAGGCTAATGTTTGCGAAAGGATGAAAGAGTTTCAGCAAAATTATTTATAAAGTTAAAGACCGTTCCGGATTTAAAATCATACTAAATAATGACGAGTTAGTAAGCCCGAGGGATTTATTGAAAACCTGATTTTACTAAACCAATTGACGAAGAAAAAGATATGAAAGAGCAAACTAAAGAAGTTATAAAAGAGAAGAAAACAAAAGAATTGCTAAAGAGAGAAGAAATAGAACCAGAAAACATCAGAACAAGTAAAAGAAATAGAAAGGCAAAAGTAAAAATGGACCTGTAATTGGTGGCACTATAGACTGCTAAAAATGTTATCACATGGTTTTCAAGCGGGGATACGGAGGAACTAAAGAATTCTTTTCGTCTTTCCATTCTCATAGAATTTTTATTAAAAAAATTTGTGAAATATTTTACAAAAAAAATATAAAAAAATAGATAAGTGTGCTATAGTAATACCTATAGTAGTAAAATTTATTGATTTTGATGCTTTGTATTGATTTTAGAACTATCAACAGGAGAGGGTGCGACACACAAAACGAAGTCGTGGATTTGCAAAAATTCACGACGAGATTTTGTGTATCATCTACTTGGATATGGATATTTTAGCTTGAAACCTTTTGGAGAATGATGGTGTTGACATGACAATCCAACCGGCCGGGATAATAAAATATAGGCCGGACACAGCCATCTGGAAGAATAATACCGCGAAACAAGGTTTGGAGCGGTCTAACTAGGACTGAAAAAAACCCTCTTCTCCTTCCTCAGAAGTCAAACAGACACTACTCTGCAAACGTGACAGGATTTGTGGTCTGCATTGTCAATGTCTGATGAAGGGATGCCCAGACGCAAGAAGACTATCTCCGAACCAACAATAGAAACTGATTCGCAAGGAACACGAAGGAAGCGGACTCTTTCAGATACAAATAGCCAATCAGAGGCCTCTGTACATTCCTCACCTGTCAAACACGGTGTGCGATTTCAATCCGATGAGGCCGTGACAAACGTGAAACAGACACCAGTGACACCAGCAAACCAGGTTCAGGTGATGCATACACAAGGCCACTTAGAGGAATTTACAGCCGAGCCTGTGACATCTCAAGAGGAAACTGGGCCTCCTCCCTCAACGTCCGATGTGGCATTCTATTTAGCATTTCTGATCACGTTTGCTTCCGTAATCCTAGTATTCCTTTTCTCACTTAGTACAGCATGGAAGATACAGAAGGAAGTTGCCTGGTACATAGCACAGGACACTAAGGATGTAGGGCATGTGGAGACGATTCTGGACTGGTGGGACGAGGACATTAACGAAACCCCCTGCGCTGATCCGGAAGGAATGGGTATATCCGTGGTATTGATTCACTCCTCACGGCCAGATCTTTTATTGGAGGTGTTACTTCCCGCCCTTGTCACTTACCCGCGTATTCATGAAGTAGTGGTGTCGCACGCCGTGAAAGAGAGCAGTCCCCAGGTTCTGACCTTTAAACACCCCAAGGTCAAGCACATGATGGACTTCGCCGACGTCAGGTTGTTGGACCTGGGGCGCGCGGCGCGCTTCAAAGTTGCGCAGACGGCCGCCAGCTGCGACTGGGTGCTCTTCCTGGACGAGGACGTGTTACCGACCCACACAGGCCTCAAGGCGCTGCTGGCCGAGTTCGAAAACAACCCGCGCCGTGTGGTGGGTAAGTGGGGCTCGTCGTCGTGGATGCCGCCCTTCTTCGAGCCGCTCACGGGCTGCAACACAGGCAACTGCGAAGTGATTGACACCAAGCTGCTCTTGGTGCGCAAGAGCGCGATTAGCCACTTCTTCAGGGTGGTGCAGCGCTACGGGCTGCAGCAGGGCTTCAAGGGCACGCACAACTGGCAGGGGGCCGACATCATGTTTGCGCTTGCGCACCGGCTAGTGTACGGACAGAACAACTACGCCTTGCCTTACCTCGAGGTGGTGCACTTGACGCGTTCGCAGGCTGCGCGACCGTGGCGGACCATCGCCAGCCTGCTGCACGGCCCAGACAGCTGGTACGAGCGCAGCGTGGTGTGGGGAGTATGCGCACAACTTGTGAAGCGCCTGGACAAGGCGCCGCGGGACCTACTCCAGATTACAAAGGGTCATCGGCACGGGACAGCTATGGAAGGCTCAGAGCGAGACACCCACTTTATCACCTTTGCGTCCAACCTCAAGAACGGGTTTCTGCCCTCGCTCCAGGCTGAGCTCAAGAAGTACGAGGTGCCGTTTCACATCATCCACACCACGCAGTACCCGGGGCCCGCCATGCATACTCAGCAGATCCTGGGCCAAGCCTGCAGTCTGCCCCCGCAAACCGTTGTGGTCAAGGTTGATGCATACGACACAATCATCTCAGGTGACCCACGTGACATCGCCGCGCGCTTCAGAGAGACCGGAGCTTTGTTCGTGGCGGGGTGGATGCAGCCGGTGGTCGACTCACAACATTTCTACAAGGCGTTGTGGGGTTGGCCAGAACAGTCTCAGTGCAAGCAGGACAACCACAGCCAACCCTTCTTGCTCAATCGCTATCTATGCAGTGGGACGTGGCTCACCTACGCACACTTCGCCTGCCAGCTCCGGTGTGCATACGAGGACGTCAACGACAACTTCGCCTCGGACCAGGTAAACTTAAACATGCGTGCATGATTGCAAGTTTACAAGTGTCTGTAGGTATTACAGACGACATATATGTGGCAAAACGATCCAACTGTGATCTCATTCGTAGCTCAAATTTGATTGAGAAAAACAAGTTTCAATTAACGTCTTCACTAGGTGTGGTATATATTTTGCATGCTAACTATATAGCTCGTTCTGTCGCGGATCATGAACCGCTTTCCAGACCTGATACAACTGGACTGTGACAACAAGTTCTTCTACTCCATCAAGCCGCCGCCGACCGACTCCCTCTCCAGCATCTTCCAGTACGGACGCGAGGGTGCAGGTACAGTTCTTTTCTCCTCTCGTTGCTGTCTTTGTTTTTCTCTCTCACTCCTTCCTACTTTTGCCTACCGACCCCATCTCACCTTGCAGTACAAGCGCGAGGGTGCGGGTAAGTGTCCCTTCCTTCTCTCCTTGCTTTCTTTGTTTCTTTTCCTTCCTTCCTTTCTGTCTTTATTTTCTTTCCTTTCTTCCTTTTTTTCTTTCCTAGTTAAAATATAATGTAATACAGGAATAATATATTGTACTGTAGGGAAGGCGCGCGCGTCCTTCTTAGCCTACCTACAAGCCTTCCAGCAACAGGTGACATAACATAACAATAAAACACCATAACATAAAATAACGTGGCATGACATAACATCACATCGCATCATCACATCACATCGCATCATCACATCACATCACATCACATCACACAACATAACATGACATAACATGACATAACATAACATAACATGACATAACATGACATAACATAACATAACATGACATAACATAACATAACATGACATGACATAACATAACATTACATAACATTACATAGCATGACATAACATGACATAACATGACATAACATGACGATGACATAACACAACATAACACAACATAACATAACATAACATAATGTGACACAACATAGCATAACATAACATAACATAACATAACATAACATAACATAATATCACATCACATCACATAACATAACATCACATTACATCACATCACGTCACATCACATCAATCACATCATTTCATGTGACAGGGTATTCACGCGCCGGTGACGCACTTCATTGACTGCACGCCCATCGACGGCCTCAAGAACCCAGGTAAATCAATAAAGCAATAAAGGAATAAAGCAATAAAGCAATAAATCAATAAATCAATATATCGCATCAATAGGCTGTGACCCTAGTGAACACCTCAAGAAGATCAGCAAGTTCTTCAACATCGTCATGACGGGACGGGTAGAGATACATATATACATGCATACATACATGCATGCGTACATACATACATACATACATACATACATACATATACACACATACATACATACATACATACATACATACATAATATATACATACATACATACATACATACATACATACATAACATACGTACATACATACATAAATAAATACATACATACATACATACATACATACATACATACATACATATAGGTATACGCGGTGGAGGCGCATGCTCGCGTCACTCGTCAGATGGAGCTCTGTCTGGACCAGATCTACTCCGCGCGCATCAACCCTTCGTCCTTTCACGTGGACGCCATGGCCAAGCGAGACCTGATGAAGCATGAGAGAGCACACAACCACTCCGCCAACTACCGCTACCCGCGCGCCCGCGCAGCCAACACGCAAGAAGTAGCTAGCTAGCTCTATCTATCTATCTATCTATCTATCTATCTATCTTTCTTTCTTTCTATATTTCTATCTTTCTATCTTTCTATCTATCTATCTATCTATCTATCTATCTATCTATCTATCTATCTATCTGTCTGTCTGTCTGTCTATCTATATATCTATTATCTATCTATCTATCTATTTATCTATCTATCTATCTATCTATCTATCTTCCTGTTCCCTCAGGGTGCCCTTTCTCGCTTGTTGAGCCCGGAATAAAACCCACAGTGCTCTGTCGGTTTATACTAGACTGTCGAACAGTCTCGAAACTCCATCTGCTTACTGGGTCCTCTGTAATGGAGGTGGGAGCTCGTTCTGCAAGGGGCGCTTATGGAACGAGCCCTGGCCCCGCCTGGTACTAGGGAGCTT
>WBZZ01006573.1:875000-892500 GCA_019918135.1 Paulinella micropora | reverse complement strand
ACAGGCCCCACACATTTCCACAAGCCTTGAAATCACTCAACTGCCACAGTAGCGACTGCCTGGACGCGGGGCTCCTGACTCACCCTCTCTCCCAGAACCCCTCGTGCTCACTTTGCGGATGCCATGGGGATGCTCTGGCGGAGGGTCGGGACGTGTTGGGTGCATGTGACCGGGCCTGTCACTTAGTGTTCTCGGTAGATGACTCTTTTGTAGCTTCTATCGGACGCAGGGTGGCTTGCCACGACACCTCAATGATGCATAGTACGTCACGTCTCTGGCCTGGTTACGGGGGCGGGTAACTGAGGCGGGTTCCTGAAGGCTGGTTACGGAAGCTATGTTATTGTTGTTGGGTTCCTGGCTGCTATGTTATTGTTGTTGGGTTCCTGGCTGCTATGTTATTGTTGTTGGGTTCCTGGCGGCGTACATGTTTATGCTTTTTTAAGGGTTGAGCTTTAAATAACCCCACTCGGGTCTTCTTTTATCGAGCTCACCACTCGGTGGATGGAGGCCTGGGGTAGACTTATACGATGTTTTTGATGCTAGGTTCCGTCTCCAGGGATTTGACTGGCATCGCTGCTTTGCCTCACCGCACTGCCTCACCCACACATCCACGCTGGCACACTGTTTCTCCTCTTGCTCTTGTACCTATGTCGCACACAGCTATGAGCTCACGCCTATGAGTGGTTGTGACGAGGTGCACCCAGCTGGATTGCGGGCGAGCCACGGCGGCCTCGCTCTCGCTCGCTCTCTCTCTCTCTCTCTCTCTCTCTCTCTCTCTCTCTCTCTCTCTCTCTCTCTCTTTTTTTTTTTTTTTTTTTTTTTTTTTTTTTTTTTTTTTTTTTTTTTTTTTTTTTTGCTTTGCTTTGCTTTGCTTTGGGCGAGGCCTAGCTTTCACATGGGCGGGCTGAGCCTATGAGGGGCGCACGATAAGCGTTCCATTGATTTATGAGACGGGTCCCAATTACTGAGAGTAACTCATGTGAGTTGCTCATCATACTCATGGCTCTTGGCTCGGGGTGGCCTCTGGAATCACAAGGGGTGGGGGGTTGTGTTCAGAGGGTCACCGCGAAGGATGGTCAACCAAACTACTGTCGGTCGGAGTTTGTACGAAGGCGAGAGGCCCTACACCTTACCACAAGCCTTGAAACGACTAAATGACCAAAGTAACGACGGACCGGAGCGGGGCTCCTGGCTCACCCTCTCTCTCTCTCAGCACTCTTCGTGCTCATCCTGCGGATGCCATGGGGTTGCTCTGGCGGAGGGTTATGGGGTGGTGGGTACACGTGCACGGGCCTGTCACTCTGTGCTCTCGGTAGATGACTCACTTGCAGCGTTTATCGGACGCAGGGTGGTTTGCCACGACACCTACCTCGATGATGCACAGCGGGTCCCGCCTCGTGCCTGGTTACGGATGCAGGTGAGTGTTTGCGTGTATTCCTATACATACGTACACGTATGCTTTTTAAGGGTTGAGCTTTAAATAACCCCACCTGGGTCCTCATTTATCGAGTTTACAACTCGATCAATGCGGCACCGGGGTCCCATACCACTTATGTCAGGTTCTTATGCAAAGAGCGCGGCCGCTAGTGCTGGCCCTATGGGTCAAGGCGGTAATCCTTCAGGTTTAGACGTTCCCCGTGGGAGTGCGCCTGCGGGTGGCGATGGCTACTCGGCCGGGGTGGGGTGGTCGAGTGCTCGCGTACCTGACGGGCAACCTGAATCACCTAGAGCCAGCAATCCTGCTGCATCTCGATCACCCTCCCCAACCTCGGAAGAGAAGTCACGTCCGGAAAGGTCTGGTCACGGCGTGTGGCAAGCGGTACCGCCACCGAGGAGGTGGCGGAGGAAGGTACGAAATGAGCTGGATAAGAGATGTTGCAAAGTATGGGGGCTATCGCATGTCTCTCAGACAGTGGTCATAGCGCGAGAGCTCCGAATTCTCGGTCTCGGGGAAGTCGAGGTGGAATTCGCGGGCAGAGGTAGCGGGCGGCATTTGCGGATTAAATGTGCGTCTTGTGAGGAGGCGGAGAAGATGGTGCGGCTGCTGCGGGAGCGTAAGTTCTTCACGGGAAAGGTTCACATTGCGACGGGTAGGACTTTCCGGGAAAGAGAGAAGCAGCGGGCTGCACGGGGGGGTGCCCAGTATGTAGAAATGCAGAGGGAGCTTCGCAAGCAGGGATTTGGCTACTGGGTGCTCGACGTGGAAGTCGACGAGCCCCAGGGCGAAGCCTCAAGCGGTGAATCTCCCTTGGCGGAGTGGGGCGGGATGCGGGAGCTGGAGGAGCTGGGGCGGAGGGTGCAGGATGGGCCGTGGAGGGTGGCGGAGGGCTCCAGGCGGGCTCAACCGAAGCGCAGGCATCGGCACCAGCTTCGTTCTTCCCAATTTGTGAAAGGCTTCCCACTGAGGGTGGCCTCACATAATTGGCAAGGCAAAGTGGGTGTGGATAGCCCAGGCTTTGGGGAATGGCCGGAGCACTACAAGGAGCGAGGCTGGGTGATCGTCGGAGTCCAGGAGCACAACCTATCGTCGCAGAAGGTGGGGAAGCTCCAAGTCGACGGCTTCGCAGTCCTCGGCAAAGCGGCTGCAACTGGTGCGGGCTCGCGTCTCTTGGGGGGAGTCTTGACGTTGGTGGCCAACTATCTGGCACCGTGCGCTACCATTGTACAGGCGCCTGTTCCACACCCACAGCAATTGTGGGTGAGGCTGTCGTCTGGGAGCGCGACGGCGTCGGATGTGTTCGTCGGCAACGGCTACTTCCCCCAAGAAAATCAACGAGAGGAATCTATTGCAGCCTATGAGGCGTGACAGGCGGCCGTCTCCTACTTCGCCACCAAAGGTCATGTGGTTACGGTTGGTAATGCTAATGCTAAGCTGGGGCCCGCCAGAATAGCGCGGGAGGAGGGAGTGGTGGGCCCCTTTGGCGAGATAGATGAGAGGGGTAGAGGGGTTAGGAGTGAGAATGGTGAGTTGCTGGCTGCGATGCTTGTTGCCACGGGGTTGCGCAATCTCAGTGGGTTTTCGCAACCACGGGGGGACAAATATTGGTGGTCTAGGCAGGAAAATGTAGGTGGACGAAGGCATCTGCTGGATTACATCTGCGTCTCTTCCGAGCTGGCGGAGGAGGCGAGCTTCGGCGTCGACGAGGTAGACCTTGATACCGACCACAAAGCTGTGTGGGCGGAACTGGTCTGGGGGGGGACAGCCACCCCTCAAAAAGCAGGTAAAGAGGTACAAAGCATTCAAGGCAGAGCGCTTCATAGGCGGGGTAGTTGAGGGTAAGGAGAGTGAGCTGTCTAAGCTTAGGTTGAAGTACGACGAGACCTTTGCAGCTGGTATATCGGGGCTGTTGCCAGATGGCCTCCCAGATCTATCAGCAGTGGAGGACCCGGATGAGCTTCAGCAGGAGGTAGATAGGGTCGCTAGTTTAGTGGTCCGAGCTTTAACGGGCGCAGCCGCGAAGATCTTGGGAGTTCGGGTGATTAGGCCAGGGTTTACTAATGCATGGTTTGATGAGAGTCTTAGGGAAGCGATTGCGCGACGGAGAGAGGCATACGGCCTCTGGCGAAGGAATGAGGCCAACCGAGAGGCCTGGCAAAGATATAAAGAAGCGAGGAAGGCGGTCAGAAGGTTATGCAAGGAGAAGAAGGAGCAAGCGTGGAAGCGGGTCCAGAATGACACCGCTGCCAACTTCAGGAGCGCTACCATGGCCACGTACTGGAAGCTGTCAAAGCGTTTGGGCGGGGTTCGGCGGTCCAAAGCTTCTGCTCCTGTTCGGAAGCCCGATGGCACTCTGGCATGCACACTCCGGGAAAAACTACAAGAATGGGAAGAATACCGCCGACGTATGGTGGTCCCCAAAGAAAACCAGTTTTTGGAGGATGCATGTGTAGAGGAAGTCGGTTCTGATGAGGAAGCAGCGCGGATTGAGCCCGAGCGGAAGGCCCGCGAAACCTTCCAGTATAACGACAACCTGCGCGACCAATTCGAGGCCATGGCGCAAGCCGAGGAGATCCGGACTGAGACGGGCCCGCTGGACTATGATTACACCGAGAAGGAAGTGGAGCTCTGCCAGGAAAATCTCCAGAATCACAAAGCGTGCGCACCGGATAAGATCAAGAACGAGATGCTCAAGTACGGAGGCACGCGGATTGTGAGCTTTCTGGTGCGCTTCTTCAACTGGTTGAAATCGTGCGAATACACCCCCAGCGACTGGGGCAAAGCGATTATCGTCAACATCCCAAAAGGAGGCGACCCAACCGATCCGGAAAATTGGAGAGACATCGCGATTCTGAGCTGTCTGGGTAAGATGTATCTGTCCCTTATGGCGGCGAGGCTTACGGCTTTCATCGATCAGCCGGGCAGGCTTCGCCCAGAGCAGGGTGGGTTCCGGCCAAAACGTAGTACGGGGGACCAGATTTTTGTCCTTAAGGAGCGTCTGCGCCTTAGACAACAAGCTGGCCTCCGTTCTTTCGTTTTGTTCGTGGATATGAGAAAGGCATTCCCTACGGTTTGGCGGGCCGGGTTGTTTCAGAGGCTAACCCAGATGGGGGTACAGGGCAAGTTCTATCGCATTCTGCGGCGTTTTTACCGAAGAACGTCATCGCGAGTGCTAGTCGATGGCGAACTCACTGGTGAAGTGCTGGAAGAGATGGGAGTTCAGCAAGGGTCGCCGTTGTCACCGTCGCTGTTCAACGTCTTCATGGATGAGCTAACGGTCCGAATCGCGAAAGAGTTGGAGATCGAGGACCTCAACCGCATCGAAGACATACGGACCCTGCTTTACGCCGACGACGTTGCGGTAATTGCGCATAGTGTCACGGAGCTTCAACAGATTGTAAATGTCGTGGCGACATTCGTGGAGGACTATCGGCTTGAAATCAACCTGAAACCGGGCAAGACGGAAGTCATGCCGATATACGGGCACGCCAAGTCAAAAAAGTCGCCCCCATGCGTGAGGTTCCGGGGCAAGGTTCTCAACGTCACCGACCACTACAAATACCTGGGAGTTCTGCTCACGGACACCCTCTCCGATAAACCGCAAGCGAAGCGGGCGGCGGAAATCACTGTAGCGGGAACGGCTGCCTGCTACCCCTTCTGGATTGCCCATGAAGTTCCAGCGCGTCTTCGGCTGATGAATTGGCAGCAAATGGTTGGCGCAAAGTTGCTTTACGCATCGGCTTTTTGGGATCTGCCGGGCGCCAACAAGCTGAGTAAGCTGGAGGGCGCGTTGGTAGCGCCCCTGCGGGTCATCTTGGGTGTTGGTACGCGCACAAGCGGCTGCATCACCAGGGGTTTAGGCCGCACGCCGAGTTTTAGCATCCTTGCCAAGGCGGCCTGGCTTCGGTTCCTAGGGCGCATCGAGTTACTGGGCAACACAGCGCTAACACGCAGGCTTTACAACACGGGTCGGTGCAAATGGAAGGAAGATACGGAAAATTTGATCTTAGCAGATCACAGGCTGCGGGAGGGCTTGGATGCGCTCAAGCGGGTCGTGAACGAAGATGGCACGGTAGATGATAAGGACTGGCGGACCGCTCTGGCGAACTGGAACGAGGTGGTAAAGCAATGGTCTGTCCGGCAGGAAGTAGCTGGCTGGGAGCGGCAGGCTAAGCCCTCTGATGGGCTTAGGGTGCTGCTTAGCCAGATGTCTTCCCGCTCTGCTTTCCCACGTTGGCGGGCGCTGGAGGGGGGAAGTCACAACCTTATCAGAAGGCGATTGTTGAGCTGCAACAACCGCCTTCGCCTCTACAGATCCAAATTTGGCTCATGCTCGCCGGACTGCTCAAGCTGTTTCGCCTTGTGTGGCACTGAGGTTAACGAGTCGTTACGTCACTTCCTGCTGCATTGCCCAACGTTTGCGAGCTCTCGTGAGGCACTGTTTAAGTTTATCGATGAGGCGCAAGCCCGGCAGCCCCTCGTGCTGAATCGAGGAGGGCTTTATCACAGGGAACTGCGGGAGGCAGAGGAGGAGATGAGGCTCTTCAAAGAGGAATGGCTGAAGGGGGAGGATGAAAAGATGGCGGCGATGCTCGGCGTTTTGTTTATCCCTGTCCCAGAAGAGGTGGAGGAGGAGTTAGGAAGGTTTGTTGCCACCATCTGGAAGGAGTGGGAGGAGTTGGAGGCGCAGACCAGAGAGGCAGAGGGGGCGGAGGAGGAGGAGGAGGTGATCGACCTCAGGGTCGTTAAGGAGGTGGGTAGAAGGAGGGGAAGGCCTAGTCAGGTAGAATGTCTGGCTAGATCTGTTGTAGGTGGAGGTCAGCGCAGCGTCGCGGACTTCTTCTCGGCAGATAACTCCTCTCACTCCTTGCACCCACTTGCACATGCACAGCACGCTCGTTTGCACATTGCACTGCCAGTCGAGTCTTTGGAGCGGAGCCGCGTCACCGAACGGTCCCGTGCTACCAATGGAGGCACATGTCCGACAGGATCAAAGGCCAATTGACTGATAAGTCTATTATTATTATTATTATTATTATTATTATTATTATGGACACCGTGATAGCCCAGTGGTCAAGTTCTACCATCTGAGCCCTGTCGCCAGTTCGATTCCCGTCGGTGCCACCAGTATTTTCATTGAACATACCGGTCCGTCTGGAAGTGTTGGAACTGCCCGTGCGGGGGTGTCATTAGAGCCTATCGTCAATTCTTCGTACTCCCCTCACGGGCGAGACGATGGAGGCGCATGTGCAGATTTGCATCAGCCATTGACAGAGAAGCACTATTATTATTATTATTATTATTATTATTATTATTATTACTTTAATATATTGCAACGTTACTTCAATGATTTTTAATATTAATATTATAAGGGTCACCGTCTTAGTTAAATCAAGGGCCTTCGGGCTAACGATTGGTATGGATGACCAGAGGTCACTTGTAAAAGTAACTTCATTAAATTAAAGGCAAAGGCAAAGAAGAAGAAGAAGAAGAAGAAGAAGAAGAAGAAGAAGAAGAAGAAGAAGAAGAAGAAGAAGAAGAAGAAGAAGAAGGAGAAGGAGAAGGAGAAGGAGAAGGAGAAGGAGGAGAAGGAGAAGGAGAAGGAGAAGAAGAAGAAGAAGAAGAAGAAGAAGAAGAAGAAGAAGAAGAAGAAGAAGAGAACAACAACAACAACGAGGAGCGAACACAGACAAGGACATGGACACATCGCCGGCGATGGAGACGTAAATGAGAAGACCAGAAGACGAGACAGGAGATGGAGACGGAGGGATAGAGATGACACGGGTGAGGAAACGGGTGATCGACGACGAGATGAACACGGAAATGGAGAGGAGACGGAGACGGAGACGGAGGCGACGGAGACGGAGACGGCGGTGGAGAAGGAGGGAGACATGGAGACCGAGCGAGACGAGAAGAAGGGAGAAGGAGACGGAGACAAGCCGTGGATGGACACGGAGGACACGGACGACGGACACGGGGATGGATACGCAGACGGACACGGAGATAAGTAGAAGCAGAAGCACAAAGGAGAAGCAGAAGGAACAGAAGAGAAACATAAGACAGAGGAAATTTAAAGGTGGGAAGAGAGGAAAAGAGACGGTCTGTATTTCTGTGTGGTCTGTCAGACTGCCTGTCTTTTTGTCTGTCCTTCTTTACCTATATCTGTGTGTCTTTATTTAGCTTGTTTGGGTAACCCATAGTCCATGCGATGTTCATTTCTTTTCTCCTGCCTTTAAACCCAAACACTGCTTGGGACTCGGATGGGACATGCTTGTTTGTCAACCGTTACGAAAGTGAGACAGAGACGGAACAGATCTGATGCCAAAGTCTCGGCTAATATTTCGATAGGTGGTCGGCAGTTTTTGGCATTTGCTGGCCTTCCGCCAAACGTGTGCCTGCTTTCGCGTGCTCTTTTTTTTCAGGCTTCTGAAGAAGGCATAATATATACACTCGTCTGGTTATCTAGCCAACTACTCATCGTCATGTCTGCCTCCTCACTCAACTCAGTCCAAATGAACCAGCTGAGAGATGCCTATGCATTTTTCGACAAAGACCAAAAGGGCATTGATGCCAAGCAAGTCAAGGCAGTTATGGCTTCCATGAGCAGAGCACTCTCAGACGAAGATGCTGCGTACGTTTACCTTTTCTCTTTTCACCGCGACCCCACGATAAGTGTAGTCTCGTTCGTTGCCAGTTTCCCTCACCAACAATCTTGTTCATATCACGATATGCTTTTCTTGTTTCAGAAACGCTATCAAGGAGGTCAATACTAAGGGCGGCGATACTGTCCAGTTTCAGGACTTTGTGACATGTATGGTCAGCAGAACGCTTCGCGAGGAGGCTGGCATTCCAGCAGATCAGGACAAGGACCTTAGAGATGCGTTCGAGGCCTTCGCCCCTCATGGCACAAATCAGATTTCAGGTGAAGACTCTCTCTCTCTCTCTCTCTCTCTCTCTCTCTCTCTCTCTCTCTCCACACACACACACAAACGAAATAATTCAATATTATACTACACTTACTACATTTGCATGTGTCAACAGCACCAGGTCGTTAGAGAGAGAGAGGAAGAGGGGGGGGGGGGAGCAGCCATGTTTTTCGACACTTACATATTCAGGGCGTTAGGAACACTTTTCATTCTATTTTCTCAATTCTGCTTAGCGATGAACATTCGTAACGTCCTTGCAACTCTTGGCCAGACGACCAGCGATGACGAAATTAGAGAAATGATGGCGATCATGTAAGTTCCCCCCCCCCCCCCTCTCTCCATCTCCTTGCTGCCTGTTTCCATATCGCAAAAGGTCTGTGTGTGTGCTTGCTGCAGCGGATCAAGGACGATCGACTTCACCAAGTTTTGCCAACTGTACCAGGATGTGTAAGCCTGGCCACAGCAAGCTTTATTAGACAGATGATTTCTTAGCAACAACCCACAAAAACACACGCACAGGCACACACACACACAAACACACACACATTCCAAAAGCAACAACCACCACGAGAGCAACGGCCACACACGACACAATTTGATTAGATTCACAGGACCTCCAGTCGAAATGTCCGACTTTCTTTTTTCCTTCTCCCCTTGTATCAAGACACTGATCTCGATTGTACATGGAGTTTAATTTCTTTTTGTAAATATGAATTTGTTCGTTATGCCACGACGATCTGTCTTTCTCTTTCTTTTTCTCTCTCCTCTCTCCTCTCTCTTCTCTCTCTCTTCTCTCTCTCTCCTCCCTCCCCCCCCCCCCTCTTCTGTCTTCTCTCTCTCCTCTCCTCCCTCCCCCCCTACTTGAAAATGAAAGAAATAGCTGTATTATTGATAAATTTCACGATTTTATTATTTTTTCTTCTTCTGAAGTATTTGAAATCCGGTTGCCACATGGCAACCATGCACATGCACTTAAACAATATTAATATAAAACAGCACTTTTGTAGTACTCAGCCGAAAAGCGTTAAGGTTTGCAAAGGGGAGAGCACGATCACTCGCGGTCTGGTAAACTCCTGTTATTAAACAACTATTTCTGAAAATTGTGTATTATTAATAATACTGACCGGGACCATAACATTGAGTAGCAGTTACAGTTACTCGCGCACCGTGACCGTTCAAGTAGTTTAGCTTGCTTAAGGAAGATGAAATGGACCGTTTGTAGTGGCTCAGGATCGAACTAGTGCGTCCCCCAGTAAGTCCCCCAGTATACAAGTTCAAATATTTACTTATTCAATTATACTGATTCACAGACACGATCCCGCCACAAATAAAAAAAACCAGTATTAATAACGTCCGTACTAAGTGGTAATGATATGACTGAAATATGTAATACCTAAAATGGTAGCCACCCGGGCAAGTACTAGAAATGTCACAATATTACGTGACTTGAATATGACTAGTAATTAGTATTATATAATATTAAGAGCCGCTATGACTAATTACTCTCCCACTTCCTAAGCTCCCCCTAATTAGGAATGAACGCTCGCAATGAACAAAATTAAAAAGCTATTACTTTGACATAATATAATATTGTTCTAAAATATAGAAGATGACGATCCGACACGTCAGACCTGAACCAATATGTTTTTTAAAGCAGCGTTGGTAAAACGGTGACACTTTTTACGCCGGTAACGAGTTTTTAACATTTTTTGTTATGTTTTTTTATTAGAAAGCTGAAATGTTGAATTTCAGTATGGAAGAATCATATTAGTTAAGTCCCTGGTCCTACTGTTACCAATTGGTAATTTTTGGTTACCAATTGGTTATTCTATTACGCAAAGACGGAAATATTGTGCCAAAATTGGCACAATATTCGTTACCGATTGGTAATTTTTTTGTTACCAGTTGGTAATGAAAATTACCAATTGGTAATCCAGGGACTTAAACAATATGATAGTAAAAAATTTTACTTTTGAATCTGAATTCAAATTTAAGTGTTAACGGCAAAATTGTCCGGAAATGAAAAATATTAAGGGGAGAAAAAGGGAAAAGTGTATTTTTTTATTGTGGTGGACGGTGATATAGGTCAAGTTGATATTTTGTATGAAGACAGGAGGTCTTACCCTTACGAGCTCAATGATAAAAGGAATTTAATAAAAATACTGAACACAACTGGTTCAAGACACCTCCACTTCTAGAGTAGAAAGGGAAGTCAGGTTTGAACCCCAACAACAAGCCAAAGGTCTCCTCTCTTCTGTCTTCTCTCCCTTCTCAGAGTCTCACTGGCACTGGCAGGCTCTCTCTTCTCTCTCTCTCTCCTCCTCTCTATCTATCTTATCTCTCATCTCTCTCTCATCTCTCTCTCATCTCTCTCTCTCATCTCTCTCTCTCTCATCTCTCATCTCTCTCTCATCTCTCTCTCTGTCTCTCTTTCACTCTCTCTCTCTCCTCTCTCTCTCTCTCTCTCTCTCTCTCTCTCTCTCGCTCTCTTTTTGCTCTCTCTCACACACTCTCTCTCTCTCTCTTTCTCTGTCTCTCTCTCTGTCTCTCTTTCACTCTCTTCCCTCTCTCTTCCCTCTCTCTCTCTTTCACTCTCTGTCTCTCTTTCCCTCTCTCTCTCTCTCTCTCTCTTTCATTCTCTGTCTCTCTTTCCCTCTCTCTCTCTTTCACTCTCTGTCTCTCTTCCCTCTCTCTCTCTCGCTCTCTCTCTCTCTCTCTCTCGCTCTCTCGCTCTCTCTCTCTCTCTCTCTCGCTCTCTACACGCAACAAGAAATATTCCGGGACGGCCCGGTTGAACTGTATTCTCTCCCGCAAACGTGTTGGGCGGGCCGTTAAAACTCGTCTTGAGTGGACACGCCCGGCTTCGTAGATAGCCATATTAATGTGTATTAATACCATTAATTACAATAATTGACTGTTGCATTTTATCTCTTCGGCTTTCCACTCAGCTCTCTGAGTGGCAAGTATTTTATTAAAACATTGCTTGCGTAAAAATTAGTACGTATTAATAAAAAAATTGAAAAATGCTAGCGTAGAAAGGCGATTTTGAACATCACCCCCGAATAAGCAGGTATATAAGACCTTATAGATTTCGTCTGGCCGGACCAGTCTGAAATGCTAATTTCATCCTGGTCTTTTCGGTTTTTTTTGTCTTTGCGTCACTGAGCTTCTATATTGTTTAAGTGCATGAGGATGCCATATGGCAACAAAAATTACCATATGGCAACCGCGTTTCAGTAGCCAGTTTTCAAAAAATTCTATCGCTTGAACCGGAGCTGTTTTTATTGAATAAAGTCAAAAACCTTGAAGCAAAAGTGTAGGGAAGCGAGTGTGAAAATTTCAGGAAAAATCTTTGAGTTGAAGTTATTATTTTTTTTTAATAGACTGGTGCCCTCATACTGCACTTTTTCCACGTGAACGTGCCACAAAATGATTTTTTAGCAGAAACATGGAGGTGGGTGACCCCCTATCCATGGCTGTAGAGAAGCTGGGAAAGGCTTGTGCACACCAAAAATTTTGCGATCCTCTCTACAAGGACATTAGTGCTTTGGGTGTTTTGAAGGAAAAAGAAACCAAGCACAAAAAATCACTTGTTACCCTCCACTTTGACAAGCAGGACTATTTCTTCTTTTCCAAGCTTTTGCGACCCCAGCCCGACCATGCCGGGTCAGACCTGCATTTCGTCAATGCTGCGGGAGAAGAGGTCAAAGGTGAGGTTTCAGATGAGGAGGAGGAGGAACCCCCAAACACTCAACCCGAAGTGAAAGATGCTGTTCCCCAGGAAGACGAAGACAGTGCTGAGGAAGAGGGAGGTGAAGAAGAAAACCTTCCATCGTACAATCCGTGTCCATATTCACAAGAAGAAGTAGATGGGGAGACGGCCAAACTATTGACCAATAATATGAAGTGGAACGTGGGTCCACAAGTGGTGGATTGGGGAGCTGGTCGCCCTGTACATAAGGCCAAGACCACCTTGGCACACGATGCGGGACCCTGCATGTAAGCTCTTTCACCCTTCTCCCCTCTGCGCTCTCACTTCAAAAAAAAAAATCCAGTCAACCTCACATTCACCATGACTTTTTGAATGGTTTTCTTTTTGTTTTGTTTTTTTGAATTTGTTGTCGTTTCAGGGAATTATAGTTACAAAGTCATACTTCTTGTCTGCTTTTGCTAACTTGTTTTCTATCTTTTTCGTATGTCCCATTACAATACAATTTCAGGTTTTTTTTGCACCCCCCTGTCAATTTTTTTTTTCTCTTTCGTTCATAGGCACTTTCTTCACTTCTTGCCGCATGAAGCAGTTCATGCCATCGTTCGCCTGACTAACGAGGAGCTGGAGAAAGAGCGAGAACCCCGTCTGCGGCAGGCCCTCACCTTTCAGGAGTTTTTAGTCTTCATTGGGCTCCTTATCAAAATCTCTCTGGCGGACCGAGGTCGTAGGCGTGCACACTGGGCCCCCACATCAGGACACGGTGCAGACGGGCTTCCGGGGGATGGATTTGGTAACATAATGAGGTGCAATCGGTTCGATGCTATCTTGAAAATTTTGAGGCTAGGCCCCCCTGCAAATGAAGAGGACCCTTTTTTGCCAGTTCGTTCATTCATGCAGGCCGTGGATGCCACAGCACGTAAAGCCATAGTCCCGGGCAACATTCTCGTGGTAGATGAGAGTATGGGTCAATTTACTGGGGTGGGTATGCCAGGCCAAATGGTTGTCCCCCGCAAGCCTATTCCTGTTGGCAGAGAATATCATACCGTGTGTGATGTTGAAACAGGCATATGCATAGGCATGGAATGTGTGGAGGGTAGGGATAGGGATAGGCTAAAAGAATTAGTAAATGAGTTTGGGGTCACTACTGCTACTACTTTGCGCCTAACAAAACCATGGTGGGGGAGTGGTCGAATTGTTGTTGGTGATTCGTGGTTTGCTTCTGTTAAGACAGCTACTGAAGTGAAGAAGAGGGGGTTAGATTTTGTAGGCCAGGTGAAGACTGCGCATTCAGGGTTTTCCAAAATGCTTTTGTGGAGTCAGAGGGGTCCTAAGAAAGGCGATTTAGCTTCAGCCACATGCATGCATGAGGGGGTGGAGCTGCTTGCAATCAATCAAAACGATCACAACCAGCAGCAAATTATCGCAACTTGCTCCACAACTTTGCCTGGCAAACCCAGAGAGGCCCGTTTTAGTGTCAATGATCCTCGGGTTCCGCTGTGAGGCTGTGGCCCTTTATTATTCAGCTTTTAATGCAGTTGATGTATTCAATTCCGTGCGCCACGGGTCCTCTTCCCTCAATCTCACCCTTGGAATGCAGGATTGGAAGAGGGCCGATTTCATGATTTTGCTTGATTTCATTATCACGAATGCCTACAAACATTTTATTTTTTTAGTCATCTGTTTTGTCCAAGTATGTAGCCTCAAAAGGAACTACCAGGCCTGGGTATTTCAAACTTTTGCTTGCAGACTCCCTCATTTTTGCATGGTAATGAGGGTAATTCTATCCCTGCCCTCGCACAGCCTGCCCCCAGCCAGCCTAACATGCAGGATAGCTTTGCCCCATGCATGCAACTCCTCAAATACCCACAGGTACCCATGGCAGACAAAATGAGAAAGGAAAGGGAGCTAGGGCACAACTATAACGAAGGTTTGGAGAGGTCAAAAAGACGTAAATGTGTCGTTTGTCTGCATGCCTTTTCAGAGAAGAAGGTATCTTACACTATGTTTTATTGTGCTACCTGTGGGCCAGATGTGCCGCTGTGTGGAGGGGGCGGGCGAACATGTCACTCGTGGCACAAACAGCACGGAATCCCTTTAAAAAAAAATGTAAAACGCCGTCGTATTAATCAATCTGACTCTTAATGACCTTGTGGTTGCCAGGTGGCAACTCAGCTGAAAATCATCTTCAAAGGGGGGGCGGCAGACAATGGACATTGGGCACTAAAAACTTTTATAATAAATTTTATTTTATTTTAATATCCGCTAAAAACGGAGTCCCTTTGACACGGGTAAACTGACACGATGTGTTACGTTCGTAACCTGCAAAAATGCCAAAACATACCACAAACAACAACACATAAGTGCAATTTCCCTTATTTAGCCATAAATTCACTTCTCTCTCCCGCTCCCTGTCTTCAGACGGGGAGGGCAAAGGGTAGATCGTGCTTGCTCCTACCCTGCCCCTTCCCTCTCCCTCTCCTACTTCTCATTGTCAAATGCAAGACTTTGTCGAGCATTAATTTAAACAAATTCCGCACTTTCCAGACGCTTCCCTCCTCTGTCCCTTCCCTCTCCTGCTCCCACTTCTCAGACGGGGGGGGGGGGGGGCGCCCCTTCTCTCTGGCGCCCCCCCCACCCCCCTCTGCTTTAAATTTGTCTTGTGCCTCCCCTCCCCTCTATCCTGCCCCCCGTCCCCCTTAGCTCGGGGGGCTCAAAGAGCAGGGAGCAGAACTGACACAAAACCAGGAAGATGGCACTGAGCCTATGACGAGGCGCCCCCCCCCCCATTTTTCGGGCCCGAATTCAGGGGGGGGGGGTGCTCCCCCCCCCCCTCCTGTATTCAAAGGTCCTTTCTGCCACCATCCCCTCTCCCTCCCCTGAGCCCAGGGGGCTCAGGGGAGCAGGGGAAGGGGTAGGGGAAGGGCGCAGAAGCTACAAAAAAAGTAATAAATACATGAAACACCTCCCCTAAGCCCCCCCTTCTCTTCCGTTCTCTCTTGTCGAGACTTTTTTAATTACATTTTTTTACTTTCTTGGCTTTCCCCCTGCCCCCCCCCCCCCTTTCTCCCTCCCTGTTCAAGTTCTCGGACGGTGGGATGAGACAGTGTCGCGCCTTCTGCCCCTCCCCTGCCCCTTTCCTCTCCCTCTCCTAGTTTTCAGTGTCAAGTGTAAGACTGTTTCGAGTTTTAATTTTAAAAACTTTTTTTGCACTTTCTTGGCGCCCCACTCCCCATGCTTCTTTTCTCTCCCTCTCCTAGTTCTCAGTGCCAATATTAAAATTTTGTCAGGGATTTTTGTTAATTTTTTTTTGTGCATTCTTAGCGCGCCCCTGCCCACCCCCTTTCCACTCCTGCTTTTGATTCTCAGACGGGGGACTAAGACAATTCCTGCTTCCTCCTCCCGAGCTAGAAACGCGAAATCAGGAGAACCGGATCGAGCTGCTGCAAGTCTACGTCAGGTTCCTTCTTTTCCGCGCCGAGGATGCCGATCTGTCACCCTTGCCCTGGCTGGACGCGATCTGGCACTCGCACCTACTGGAGACGGAGAACTACGCAACTTGTTGTCTTTTAATGGTAGGCCGAGCGATTGCTCACAGCACGCTAGTGCCCGGCGGACCACTGGCGCAGGCGCCACGACAGGAGGCCTTACGAGAAAACTACAAACACAAGTACAAGGAAGTATTACAGACCTACCCACTCTACGCGCAGGGCCCCGCTGTCGCCGATGTATCAGACCGAGCACCTTAACGACCAGCCAAAACCTTTACCGTTGACAATTCACTCTTTTTGACCGGCCCGTTATATTTTTCTCTGCACGACGTTTCGACTTCACTAACTTGTTTTCGATTTCGTTCAGAAATGATTTCAAACGATCAAGTCAAAGTTCTTTTTAGAATTTCAACTATTGCCTTCCCCCCGCCCCCTTCTATTGCCTTTTCCCCTGATTTTCCTTGAAACACACACGTTGCGGTAAATTTGTGGACAAGGGTAACAAGAGTGAACGGAAAAAACAATGTTTGACTGCTTTTTACATCCGTCCCAGTCATTTCTGTCTAGCTTTTCCGAAATGAGTTTGGTTTTCAAGTTAACCGACCCCCCCCCCCCCACACACACACACACACAGTCTTTCTCTCTCAGATTCAGATAGGCAGGAGTCGACTATGGAGGATAGCCTCCGTCCCTAGTCTGATACTAGATAGATAGATAGTTAGGTTACTAAGGTAGGTAGGTAGGTAGGTAGGTAGGTAGTAGATAGATAGATAGATAGATAGGTAGGTAGGTAAGTAGGTAGATAGATAGATAGATAGGTAGGTAGGTAGGTAGGTAGGAAGGTAGGTAGATAGATAGATAGATAGATAGATAGATAGATAGACAGATAGACAGATAGATAGATAGATAGATAGATAGATAGATAGATAGATAGATAGATAGATAGATAGATAGATAGATAGATAGATAGATAGATAGATAGATAGATAGATAGTCAGATAGATAGATAGATGATACTACCGGCGTTGACACCGTGAACAGCGGCTCGCATATCCCGCCGCCTTTCCACAATGAGAGCACGTAAACGGGCCGCTCGCTCCCAATGTCTAATACTCAAGAGCACATCAGGGCCCTCTCCAGACTCACACAAGACGGAAAACCAGCTCATCTCAGGTGACATTACCTGTATTCTTAAGTATACTACTGAGAACTGTTCACTGTGACCGGCATTTATTGATATTTAACGTTGAGCAACCGCAAGTTGATACCCGGGCCGTCAGGAAAGTCATGAAATTTATCAAGCCTAAGTCAATTAATAGACCGGCAATTGAAGATCCGTTTCGGATCAGAGTCGGACATAGGCCGGTCACGGATCTGCGGGATCACTGAAATATTGTGGCAGGGTGCCGCCGCTTCAATATCAGCCAAAGTCGGGGGCCACGGTCAACTGTCACGCCGGAGCCGCTGCGGGAACAACCGTCAGCCTCAGGCTCCGTCGCAAACTCTGTACTATCAAGATTCAGTGGAGTAGTTGGTCGGAGGAGGCTGAAGTTGAAGTCGGATGAGCAGTATTATTACTGATGATGATGTGACAGTTCAAGTCAGTTTTTATGCAATCACTCTTTAATGTATGATTCAATTGCTAACTTAACCTAGTGAGCCACGTGACGGTTGACCGTGTACAGATGCAGTGGCCAAATCTTAATATGCCAACTACGGTACATGCATAGCTGAGGTAGTAACGATGGGACTTGAATGACTCTCAGACTCTCAATATCAAAGCATCGCAGCCAATATCATTACATGCTGATTATTATGAAAGTTAACTTACCTCCGACTAGGGAACTCGGTATGGTTCAGGAAGCTGAGTCCTGACAAAGACCCAAGCTGGTCGGGGCTGGTCAGGTACATTGTAAAACGTTCTTCCGGTTATGAA
>WBZZ01006573.1:870000-872500 GCA_019918135.1 Paulinella micropora | reverse complement strand
ACTGACACCCCCGCAAGGCAGCTCCAAGCCTTCCAGACAGACCAATACTTTCAAAGAAAATATCCTTTGAAAATACTGGCACTGACTGGAATCGAACTGGCGACAGGTCCCAGATGGTAGACCTTAACCACTGGGCTATCGCAGTTCCACTAGTAGTAGTAGTAGTAGTAATAATAATAATAATAATAATAATAATAATAATAATAATAATAATAATAGTGCTTCTCTGTCAATGGCTGATGCAAATCTGCACATGCGCCTCCATCGTCTCACCCGTGAGGGGAGTACGAAGAATTGACGATAGGCTCTAATGACACCCCCGCAAGGGCAGTTCCAACACTTCCAGACGGACCGGTATGTTCAATGAAAATACTGGTCCAGACGGACCGGTATGTTCAATGAAAATACTGGTGGCACCGACGGGAATCGAACTGGCGACAGGGCCCAGATGGTAGAACTTGATCACTGGGCTATCACGGTGTCTAATAATAATAATAATAATAATAATAATAATAATAATAATAATAATAATAATAATAATAATAATAATACAGCCCAATGGCCTCAAGGCGTTAAACTGTGACGCCAACTCATAACCCTTTGGTGGTAGATGCTGGGGAGGAGGGTCGTTGCGCGCGTAAAAGATCTTAAACTCCGCATATGCTGGTTGATAGCCCAGGACCCAGCAGACACCAGATTATTATGGGTGGGGTTTCGAGGCAGCTCTAGCAACCGCGCTTGGTGTATGCACTTGCACATTCGGTGACGTCTTGCAAGAGGTTGCTGGGACTGCGGAATAACCTCGGCTTAGTGCAGTCTTGCCCTCAGGAGCTCCATCGGTGGCCCCGATCATCAGGCGAGAGACTGACACGGGGGGGTGGAGGACCTCGAACAAGGGTATTGGAGGCTTATGTCCGTTGAGGATATGCCATTAGCTGCATCAGTACGCCTCAGATATAGTAAATAATCATAATAATAATAATAATAATAATAATAATAATAATAATAATAATAATAATAATAAATAATAAAAAATAAAAATAAAAATGAAAATAAAATAAAATAAAATAAAATGAAAAAATGGAAATTTAAAAAACAGAAACAGAAAAGTTATGCCGAAATGAGAGGAACATGTGAAAAAAGCTACAAGGAAACAAGAAAAACAAGAAAAATAAATAAATAAATAAATAAATAAATAAATAAATAAATAAATAAATAAATAAATAAATAAATAAATAAATAAATAAATAAATAAATAAATAAATAAATAAATAAATAAATATAATAAATATGTATAAGTAGTTAGTAGTTAGAAGTAGTTAGTAGTTAGTAGTTAGTAGTTAGTAGTTAGTAGTTAGTAGTTAGTAGTTAGTACTAACTACTAACTACTAAATACTAACTACTAACTACTAACTACTAACTACCAAGTACTAACTACTAACTACTAACTAGTTAGTAGTTAGTAGTTAGTACTAGAGTAGCTAGTAGTTAGTAGTAGAAGCAGTAGTAGTAGTAGTAGCAGCAGTAGTAGTAGTAGCAGTAGCAGTAGCAGTAGTAGTAGTAGCAGCAGTAGTAGTAGTAGTAGTAGTAGTAGTAGCAGTAGCAGCAGCAGCCGTAGTAGCAGTAGTAGCAGTAGCAGTAGCAGTAGTAGCAGCAGCAGCAGCAGTAGTAGTAGTGTAGTAGTAGCAGTAGTAGTAGTTAGCAGCAGCAGCAGAAGCAGTAGTAGTAGTAATAGTAGTAATAGTAGTAGTAGTAGTAGTAGTAGTAGTAATAGTAGTAGTAGTAGTAGTAGTAGTAGTAGAAGTAGTAGTAGTAGTAGTAGTAGTAGTAGTAGTAGTAGTAGTAGTAGTAGTAGTATAGTAGAGTAATAGTAGCAATTGAAAATGCTCGAGCCATTGGCACGGAAAGAGTCAGGGACCTGTCCGGAGAGTGCACAACGAACCTGATGTTCATGTCGGGATGACAGTATTTCATGGGGTCTTCGAGCTTTCCTTGTGCAAGATTGCTTCAGCTACTGAGATAATCTCGAATTATGTCGAGTTTGCTCAAGCCAACAGTACTGCTTGTCAAGCAGCGAAGTGAAGAGACAGATCCGCGAGCGGCGACCAAGCGCGGAAGAACAATTCTGCTACAGCGGGAGAGAATTTTGTTTCCTACACATCAAATCAAGCCCAGTCGGCAAGAATATTCGTAACAAGTCATTTCAAAACAGTTGCCATGACAAAGGGAAAATAAGAAAACAGATGGTAAGGTTACATAGGGTAGTCGATTTGATTTTTTTTTGTATTTTTTTGTCTTGTTTTGTTTGTTTTGTTTTCTTTTTGTTTTGCTGCACAGCTTTTTCTCATTTAGGAAAGGCAAAACGAACTTGTTCTTTGATTCTTGTTCTTACTTATTTAGGTGTTTTTTTTGGAGAAGACAAAACAAGATTTTGCTTGTGGGCACGCTTATTCTTGGTTAGGGGTGTTAGGAGAAAAAATGGAAAACCAGGGAAACTGGA
>WBZZ01006573.1:757500-865000 GCA_019918135.1 Paulinella micropora | reverse complement strand
TTGATCTCCTTCTTCTTCTTATCATTATCATTATTATTATTATTATTATTCACAGGGAGATCGTAAGTACATTGTCTTTTTTGATGACATACCCTTGTATAAGGCGGATATCCTATGATATAGTATTAGGGGGCCAGTCCTAATAGCTATATCCGAAGTCGAGGTGTATGTACCCGACCCTGCGATATACCGACACAAGTAGAGATTGACCGTGCTCAGGTACGACAGTATATAATCTATCGTAAAAAATAATTTAATGAAAGTTTTAGAGAACATTTCATTTTCGAGAACATCATCCCAGGACTTGGAAAGGGTCATACCCGGGAACACCATCGCTCAATACACTAGCGATCCCCGTATACGGTGTAGTATCATCGTCGATCGACCTTTCGCACTCGTATGTTGCGATCGAATGCCAAGTTATATCACTGAGTCTTTTTAATATTCATATTGATAACTGATGATGCATGATCAAATCATGATACGCCGTGGGCAATCAATCAGTTTATTTGAGACGCATAAAGAAAAATAGTTTCTTTGTCACTGCCTTCGTCGTCTGGCGCGGATTTCTTTGCCTGGTGGAGGACCACCAACAAAAGTCAGATCGAACTTTGACTGTTCGAGAATGTCCCAGATCTTATTAGGGATTCCGCCCAACGATAATTCAAAAGGGACATCAAGCACTCCTCTTGGCAGTGTCTGAATGGTCCACGCAGTGTAATCCTTGTCTCTGGGAGTAATTGTATCATCCCATGTCTCGAGACTTTTTGCGTCTTTATATCCTGGCAGATAATGTCTTGCCTTTGGAACCTCAACCGGGTCCATACTTCTCCAGAACTGGAGTATCGGTTGTACTATCTTTGCGGCTGATGATATTTTGAGTGTCCGTGTGACACGCATCTGTCGTGGGACCGCCACGACCCGCATCAAGTATAAGTCTGAGAGAGTGTCATCAGCGACATGTTGTTCCGCTGGTCTCATCAGATAGAAAACATTTTTCACCCATGCGATGGTTGCTATCGCATCGCCTTCCTTCCATCGCTCATGGACAATCTCAACGTTGCCCGCGTTTGGGTCAGTGTCCGTCCCCTCCTCCTCCTGGTGGACGTCCTTTGATCTCATCGACCTCATCGCCTTCCTCGGTTGGTCGTTGATAAGATCATTCCGCGCTCTCCTTAGCTGCGCCTCTGTGATCTTCTCCTTCTTTCCGCTATGCTCTCGCGGAGACTTGGACTGAGTCCCCACCGCGCTTATGCGGTCAGTCTTCTCCTTGCTGTCCACCTCACTCTCCTCCTTCTCAGCTATCGGTGCCCGATAAGCATCGTCTTGGTCTATGCCAGCCTCCTTGTGGATGGGCTGCACCTCTTTGAAATCATCCTTCATCCGTTTTAACGCCTCCTCAACGGATTCATCTTCCAGTAAGAAGGGATCATACTTAATCAGCCTTCTTACATTCACAATTTGCACCTTCCCTCTACCCCTGATCTTGTAATTCAGAGGTCCCGTCTGTTCCATAATCTGATAAGGTCCTTTCCAGTGAGTGAACAGCTTAGAGCTGACTCCCTTCGGGACTTGAGGATGGTACAATAGTACAATATCCCCGACCTGGAACTTGATCTGATCCAAGTGCGCTTGTCGCACCCCTTCAGCATCAGTCTTTCGGCGCTCCGCCTCTCTATGCGCCCTGACTATTTGTTCCGCCTCCATCTTCACTCTAAGTCTCATCCCAAACAACTCATCCGCATCCGCCCAAGTGTCTTTTGGGTGAAGGAGCGAAGTCGGGATATCAGGCTCACGCCCATATACTAACTGATATGGCGAGATTGAGCTCGTCGAGCCTGCTAACGCCGTAGAGGGTAGACAGTTCATTGCAAACGCAAATGATGGTGCTGCCTCGACCCATGCTCTTTGATTCTCCTTCTTCGTGTAATACATCTTTAGCGAGGCTTTGAGGGGTCTGTGTACCCGCTCGATTTTCCCATTTGCTCGCGGGTTATAGACAGTAACATATTGCCATTTCATCCCGTAATACTTAGATAGTTTGTCGATGACCTCGTTATTAAAGTCCGAGCCTCGATCAGAACATATCTTTCTTGGTACTCCGATCTGTGAGATGATCCTATCGATCAGCGCCTCGGCCGTCGTCTTGCCGGTAACGTCTTTGACAGGGATGATCCACACATAGTTGGTGGCTCTGTCAATAGCCGTAAGGAGGTATTTGTAACCATCCTTCGATTCTGGGAAAGGTCCCACATGATCAATGTGTATAAACTCAAACATCCCCGCATGAAGAGGAAATTCGCCAATCAGGCCGAAATTTGCCTTCAGTGGTGTTTTGTTTATCTTGCACGGGATGCATGCATCCACCGCCTGATCTATCTCCTCCTTCATCTTCTTCCACCAGAATCGCCTCGCTACGAACATATGAGTTCGTTGTCGACCCGGATGCGCCAAAAGTGGGCAATTGTGGGCTGCGACAAATATAAATCGTCTCAGACTCTCCGGTACCCAAAGGGTCCATTTGTCCGGCTGTGACGCATAGCGACCGTGAAGGCCCTTGTACCACAGTAGACCATCTCTCCATCCCATCTCCTTCATCTGATCTTTGATCGCTTTCGTCATCCGTAGCTCATCCGGGTTCTGATATAACTGTATCAGTTCTTTAAACTCCGGATCTTGAGCCTGTTGTTGCCTCCATGCGGTAGGCGAGGCTATATGGATAGTACCATCTTCTAGCCGTACCCCGATTCTTTCCGGGTCATCGTCTAGGTCACTTCTCCGCTCTTGAGGAGGCTCCGCATAAACTTCCTGCGTCTCCTCTTCCTCTCTTATGTTCGCCTTCGCATTCTCATATACCTCATAGGACCACTCAGCGTCCTCCTGGGTATGTAGCTCACAACATATCCCGTGATCCGGGCCTTGTGGACTGTACCGTAGACCTGTGCGGTCATATCGGACTCCACTCGCCATCTCCATCGCCTCAATGTGGCTGACCTCATACACCTTGTCAGTGGACAAGTCTTCCATCTCCACCGTGGACACCAACGCCGATACTTCTGAGTTAAACTCTAGCCTAGAGAGGCTATCAGCGACCACATTTCGCTTTCCCGGTAGATGGACCATTGTAAAATCGAAACAAGACAAGAACGCTTGCCACCGCGCCAGCCGTCCCGTCTGTTCATGATTCATCAACCATAACAGGTTATGATGATCAGTTCTGACAGTAAATTGAGGTCCTCCCCACAAATACTCTCTGAGCCTCTTGAGGGCCCATACTACCGCCAACGCCTCTCTTTGCCTTGTGCAATAGTTTCTCTCCGCCGCACACAACTTCCTACTAATAAACATGATTGGGCGTAATTTCTTCTCCTCATCCTCTTGTTGTAATACAGCCCCAATCGCAAACTTAGATGCGTCTGTATCGACTACGAATTGTTTCGTAAAGTCGGGCATCGTTAACACCAGTCCTCCGTCTTTCGGGTCTTTGTAAATGAGATCTTTGAGCGCATGAAACGCTTGCAAAGCCTCTTCGTCCCACTTCTCAAAGTCTCCAAACTCTATCATTTTCTCCGCTTTAGCCCGTGTTGCACCCCAATCGGGTATAAACTGGCTATAGTATTGCGCCATCGCAAGGAATGAGTGCAATTCAGTGCGGTTCTTCGGTATCGGTCGATTCATAATCTCCTCCCTCTTCTCTTTGGATATCAAGACTCGATTATGGGAGATCTCGTACCCTAAGTATGTCACACTCGTCTTGGCAAGTTGACACTTCTTTAGATTGCACTTCAGGCCAAAAGCTCCGATGCGCCTGAATATATCGGACAAATGATCGATATGCTCCTCCATTGTGTTAGAGTATACGATAATGTCATCGATATAGCAAAATGCATATTCTCCCGCCTTCTGTCCCCGCCTTCTCATAAAGCCACCGTCAGACAAATCATCGTACTGACTGCTCAACATCTTCTGCATCGCCTTCTGGAAAAGTCCTGGGGCTTGCTTGAGGCCCATCGGAAGCACTTTCCATTGATATATTTCCATACCCACCACAAACGCCGTCAGCCATCTGGACTTTTCCTCCAGTGGTATCTGCCAGAAGCCATTCTTAAGGTCAATGACCGAATAGAATTTTGCATTCCGCAGTACTCTCCTTCCTTCTTCTAATGTCGGGAGAGGATTTCTCTCTTCCTCCAGCACCTTGTTAACACGAGCATAGTTAACTGTCAGGCGCCATTCTCCTCCTGGCTTCGGCACTATTCTCGGTTGTGAGACTATTGAGGATGTTGATCTCTCAATAAAGTCCTCATTGAGCAGCTGTCTTGCTAGCTCCTCCGCTATCTTCTCCTCATGTATACTCAAATTCGCCCTTCGTGGTGCCGGTGACGGCTCCGCACCCGGTATTTTGTAAATAACCGCAGTGAAATCTTCAGGCTTGACACCACCTGCATGTGGAGGGTCGAAAATTTCCTTGTTCGCCTCTAATTTGGCTTTTAAAAGCTCCTTCTCCTTCTCCGTGCCTACTCCTTCTTCCAATATTTTCCGCGCCGCCTCTTGAAAATCTTCATCAGACATCTGCTTATGCTGCTTGAGGGGTTCTCTGTCCTCCTCCAAACCTAAGTCCTCTTCCGAGACATCATCTAGGCCCGTCTTTTCATACGTGACCGTGTCCGGCTCATCATCCTTACCGAGCTCCACCAGCATGTCAATGAGTCTCGCGTATTGCAAAGGAGCTTTACGGGTGTAAAAACCATCAAAGCATGTGAATGCTTGCGGTATCAATTTCAACTTGTCGAGGTCTCTGAGCTTCCGCTTGTATGCACTGCTCTGCTCACGAGTTCCCATACGACAAGCCACCACTAGCTGTTGCTTGCGAGAGGGTACCGGTATAGGATGATCAATAAGCCGGTCCCTTATTTCCTGCGCCCATATCGCCTTCTCATTATATGGCAGGATAATAGTATACGGCTTATTATTTTCGAATAAAGTCCGTAAGCATTTCTTCACTTCAGACAGTGAACGCGGCCACGTGGGCTCGTCACCCCAGAAATCAGTAATAAAACTTTTAATAGTTTCTGATGGAGTATCCGGGATTCGCCTCGTTCTCCTTGGTACAAACGCCTCCCTTTTTTCTTCTCCTACTTTCGCATGGAAACAGTATCCGTTAGTAATATGGACATCTGTTCCTACTCCTTCCGCGAATCTCGCCAACGACGGGCTTCTTTGTGCGACACATATAATCTCCTCCTTTCGCTTCTCGATTAAGTCATCAATAGACTTTTTGTCCCAATGGCATGTCGGAACTGTGACAGTGCACACTTGGGATTCCCAATTGTCGGTCCAGGACAGTTCATCCGGTCTTACGACATGGGGGTGAACATACACCTCAAGTGCCTCATGTGCGATGGCAATCTTTTTGTGATCCGTCGCTAGACTCAGCTCATAAGCCTCATAAGAGTCAGTAGCGTTGAAGGGATCAATATCGTTCTCTTCTCCTCTTTTTACTCCATATATCACTCGCCGTGCGGCGCAATCAATCACAGCCCCCATCGTAGCCAATTGGTCATACGATAGTAATATTGACCCGTGGTAACCGGGGACGGCATAGAGGTCCATACGGTATACTCGTGCGGATTTCAATTTAAAGGTCAGTGTGATGATTCCCGTGATATCCGTCCGGCTGCTCACTCCTTTGAGAGTGCCCGTTGACTTTTTCATATTTCCGTCCACCCAGTCCCGGTATCGATTTAAAAACTTCCTGCCGACAATATTAATATTCGCCATCGTATCATTACCAACTTTTAATATTGTCTTCAATGTTTCACAATAAAGTTCCGTATAACACAGAGCATCGGGCCTGTGTATATTGGCTGCGAGAACAAGAACTTTACGTTCCAAATTTTGGAGTCTTGTCTCTAAGCTTTTTCAACTCCTCCTTCTTCCTCCTGCTTCACCTCATTAACATTTTTATTATTCTGCGGTGCTGGTGCGTTTACTATTTGAGCGACATTGTCTTGTGGTACTTGAGTACACACATTGTCTTTTTGCTCGCCACCCGCCGCGACCGTAGACATTGAGTCTGTTCGTGGTTGTTTGCTTGGCCGAGGCGATACGTCTGCCATTGGCCTCCTCGCCTCCATCGCAAGTCTCGCCTTCCTATTTGCATCAGTTATCATTGGTAACCGTGCTGTATGAACGGGTATGAGACTACCTTGGGGCTGCAGTCTCTGTGTACCCACATCTTTGTTTTCACACAGAGGAAGCGTTGGCCCAGTCTGCACAACAGCATTAGAAAGCACTGTGACTTTAGGGTTAAACTTCACAGTCTTCTCCTTCCTCTCTTCTTCCCCCTCCAGTCATTCCACCACCTCGAAACGATTACCTTGAGTAGTGTCCGGGTAGGATGACGTATCGGTCTCCGAGGCAGTGTTGTAGGCCTGAGCTCGACCGAAATTTGGGTTGGAGCTTGCCCACGAGCCTCCTCCTCCTCTGGGTGGGGGGGCTGGAGCTCGAACAGCTCTCCCTCCATAAGGGGTATATCCCCGACCTCCTCCTCTTCCTCTCTGAGGGGTTCCCTGCCACCTCGAGGCTCCTCTCCATGTTCCTCGTCCTCGTCCTCGTCCTCCTCCTCCTCCTCGTCCTCCTGCTCCTGCTCCTCCTTCTCGTCCTCTTTGAGAGGCCTTTAAGTTCTTTTGTCTCTCCCTTTCCTCCTTCTTCTCCTTCATCCTCTTCATGTAGGTAATGATTGCCTCTCGTAACTCCTCATCATCACACATATTGGCATACCAACCTTCGTTCACAGCGGCAATCTGAAGCATACTGAAAAGGCCCGGTTCCTTGCCTTCCGTCCTGCTCAGAAAATTTGCCCTTGCTGTTGGGTTCTGCCTATCATGATTGAAAGAGCAGTCTCTGTTCTCCATCTGTGCCTTACACTGCAAGCCCGCGAACCACCTCCAACATGCGGTCTTCAGGTCTGGCTCTCTCTGTCTCTTCCAACCGGCAACTCTGTTTGTGTACGTGGCTTGTGCGCCAACAGGTACACCGCCTGCCTGTGCCGTATGTGCCTCCGTGAGCGAGTCCATGTTTGAGCATGCACTCATCACTTCTTGAAACAGTGCTGACGGAGCAACGCTTTGAACCGTATTTTCGAACACGTGTGTCTCGAGGAAGTTCTTGGACTTCACTGAGCTAAACGTCGAGCATTGTTGTATGAGCTGAGTAAGCTTACTCGGGTTAACTGTGTGTAACGCCGAAAAGAAATAGAGGATGATCGACTTGCGGCCATAGAATAGCCCATAGGAGGAAACTACCACCGTAAGGGTCGCCGCCAAGCCAACAGCACTCCTCAAACTCATCACCACTGTCTCAAAGATTTCAAATCCTATGAGAGTACCAGTGCAGAGATGCTGGTATCCATGAGATTGAAAATATGAAATGAGTGTGGCCACCGCCAGTTCACACTGAGCGTCTAGGCCTGTTGCATTGTTTCTCTTAATCTCCTCCTTCTTTCTCAAAAACTTGTACTGTGTCAGATCAAATCCCTCCGAGACTAGAGATTGGTCAAAAACAGTAACAAGGGCCTCGTATTCCTGCGTTTCGTCGCAAGGAAAAGCCTTCATGCAGGCATTGATCTCTTTGAGCTTGCTCAAAAGCGAAGCATCAGAGTCTTTGTCTGAGCTCGTCTTGGCATATAGCATGAGACTTGCCACTCCTCCTTTCTTCCCCTTGAAGGCATTTATGATGTTCTGTCTGTCCTTCTTCTCCGTGTTTGTGACCACCACCGTAGTTGAGCCCGAGGGTGCAGGGGCTGGTGGGGCAGGAGCTGGTGGGGTCAAATATGTCGGAGGGTGTGTCTTTGCACCACTCACTTTTGCTTTCATTCTTTCCAGTCTCATCGTCTTCTCGAACTCCTCATTCTCTTTCGCCTTCTTCTTCTCAGATATCACCAGCTTTTGAGCATGAGTGATAAAGGCCACCAATTCAGAAGCAGATCTGAGAAAATTATATTTCTCCACATATTGGTCAACACCTGCTTTGTTGGCGACCGGTGGTGCGTTACTAAGTGATTTAAGGACAGAGTGATCCTTGGTAGGAATCCATCTCTTCCATGCCTCCTTGTGCAGTAACGCACCCATCAACAGTCTGATCTTGGTCAGAACTCTGTCGGTCTTCTCTAACTCATCAATCACAGGATGAGTTTCTCCTGCTGCCTTAATGCTTTTTTCCATCTCTGCCTTCCCCTCCTCCAAGGCCTTTATTTCCATTGTAAAAAAATGAAATATGCCACTCGAGTTTTTCGAACCCGGATTGGTCTTCATTTTTGTTACATCGACTGCCTCCTGACCAGTCGCGAGGAATCTGGCCGTTGCTCTTGGGTTTGTGTACTGGAGGTAACCCTCACATCGTGGGCCGTATGTACGTTCCCAAATCAGGGTTTGAGTGTACACCCCAAAGATAGCATCGAGTAATTCAAGGTGGGTGTGTGTGTCCCCAAACTTGATATGCTGTATCTTCTTTCTCTCTTCTGGATCAGAGACCAGTTTGCCGAGGAGCTGTGCTGTGTTTGATAATAGGATATAGACATCCTTTTTAGCACGACTTTTCTCTCTTCTTTGATCCTGAGGGATCCACACATAGGTATCCTTCTCTCCCCCCATCTTGTTATCAAACTTTTCTTTAGTGAGGTCATAGTGGTCTTGCACCCACTGTTGTTCCTCCACTGTGATCTCCTCTCCATCACTATGAATCAAGTCGATCATTTTTCGTCCTCCTCCTCCCGTGTAGGCAGGTGGTAAGGGATTACCATATGCTCCTCCTCCTCCCGTCTTTTCTTGTTCAAATCCTCCATCTTCGTCTCCTCCATATCTTCCTTCATCATCCCAGCCCTCTTCTACTCCTCCTCCTACTCCTTCATCTCCTCCTCCTTCATTCAATCCTCCTCCTCCTCCTTCATTCAATCCTCTTCCTCCTCCTCCTCCTGCTTCTTCTTCTTCTCTTCTTTGATCTGCCTCCGAGAATTCACTCACTTCGGCGATCTCTGTCGACATGATGTCGTAGTAGTGATCAACAGGAGGACAGTGTCAGCTCCTATGTTTGGTTTTTGTTCGTTTGTGTTCTGTTCCTCCTTCAGTCGATTGACTAGTGAAGAGAGAAACTAATAGAGAGGGTAGGATAAGATTCCCTGTCCTCTATGAAACACTGTTTGTATGTTTGTTTTTGTTTGAGAAAAATAGTCTTTGAGATTTTCTCCGATTTCTTGTTCTCCTTACTCAGATTACTTTCTCCTCCTTCTTTTCTATATTGTATCTAGTATCAGGCACTTGGACCTACACACAGATAGTAATAGAGAAGCTAGAAAAGCTCTCCTTGAGAAGTCGACAGTCGGTCGGATAGGTTCTCAGACCTACCTTTAGAAAACGATCAGAGATTTGCAAAAATACTCTGACGTATGTGTGAGATAATGCAGATAAATGCACAAACTAGAAGGGTAAAGTGTTGTGCTCCTGTCCCTATGCTTGTTTGTGTTTTGTGTGTGTTCCTTCACTCTTCTGTCCACCTCCTTCTTCTTGGTCTCTGTGTGAGAACAGCAAGAACGACAGAGAGTTTGTATCTGATGTCTCCTTGTGAGCACACAGATACTGATTGGGCTAGAGGGTACGAGACACCTGCTTTGCCCGGCATGGGACTCCAAATGTAATGCCCCCAACGATAGCTCGTAAAAAGTCGGTAATACAACCAAACACAGTCCTCAAGAATGAGAATGATGTCTCGTTGTATTAGCTCAGTGAAGCCAAAAAGGAAAACGGCAACAGGAATAAAATGGCATCAGGTCCAATCCGGACAAATAATACTGAAAAACAAGCTGGTGCACCTGTCACCAGGAAAAGGTACTTTTTACCGGCTATCCGGGGGTGATGCCTACACTAGACCTAGTCACTGTCTCCCCCGCGGGGCCCGGCAATACTGCCAACGACTGCAATCTGCAAAACAAACATGCATGCGACCTCTGTGCAAACAAATGGACATACAAATTACCCCAATTTTCGAAATGGGACTCATCCAAGTACTTCAATCGAGACGGATCCTGTTGCCGCACCCAAGACACAAAGTCTATGGCATAGAGTAAATTATGTACAGTGTACTTATCGGGATTAGTGACAGACGCCTTTTTGAGTGTCCAGCGAAAGAATTTGGCTCTGATCCGTGCTACTCTCTTTGCCCCTGCTCCACAAACACCCGGCTCCAATTATTGGCATGGACCCCCCCCAAAAAAAGAAAAAAAAGGGGGGGGCAAGCGAAAGAGAAAGAAAGAGAAGAGAAAATAATAATAATAATAATAATAATAATAGTGCTTCTCTGTCAATGGCTGATGCATTTCTGCACAGGCGCCTCCATCGTCTCACCCGTGAGGGGAGTACGAAGAATTGACGATAAGCTCTAATGACACCCCCGCAAGGGCAGTTCCAACACTTCCAGACGGGCCGGTATGTTCAATGAAAATACTGGTCCAGACGGATCGGTATGTTCAATGAAAATACTGGTGGCACCGACGGGAATCGAACTGGCGACAGGGCCCAGATGGTAGAACTTGACCACTGGGCTATCACGGTGTCCAAATAATAATAATAATAATAATAATAATAATAATAGTGCCTCTCTGTCAATGGCTGATGCATTTCTGCACATGCGCCTCCATCGTCTCACCCGTGAGGGGAGTACGAAGAATTGACGATAAGCTCTAATGACACCCCCGCAAGGGCAGTTCCAACACTTCCAGACGGGCCGGTATGTTCAATGAAAATACTGGTCCAGAAATAGACCGGTATGTTCAATGAAAATACTGGTGGCACCGACGGGAATCGAACTGGCGACAGGGCTCAGATGGTAGAACTTGACCACTGGGCTATCACGGTGTCCATAATAATAATAATAATAATAATAATAATAATAATAATAATAATAATAATAATAATAATAATAATAATAGTGCTTCTCTGTCAATGGCTGATGCATTTCTGCACATGCGCCTCCATCGTCTCACCCGTGAGGGGAGTACGAAGAATTGACGATAAGCTCTAATGACACCCCCGCAAGGGCAGTTCCAACACTTCCAGACGGGCCGGTATGTTCAATGAAAATACTGGTCCAGACGGATCGGTATGTTCAATGAAAATACTGGTGGCACCGACGGGAATCGAACTGGTGACAGGGCCCAGATGGTAGAACTTGACCACTGGGCTATCACGGTGTCCAAATAATAATAATAATAATAATAATAATAATAATAATAATAATAATAATAATAATAATAATAATAATAATAATAGTGTATCTCCTGCCAATTGCTGAGCCAAAAGGCCATGTGCATCCAGTCCTCCATTCCATAAGGAAAGTCTCCACACCAATCGGTGGAATAAAGGAAGTGACGGCATAGAACATTACTCTAGGAGCTTTATACCAATCAGCCCATGGAAAGGACCGATGGCCTATGTACTCCCTAATAATAATAATAATAATAATAATAATAATAATAATAATAATAATAATAATAATAATAATAATAATAATAATAATAATATTGCTTCTCTGTCAATGGCTGATGCAAATCTGCACATGCGCCTCCATCGTCGCACCCGTGAGGGGAGTATGAAGAATTGACGATAGGCTCTAATGACACCCCCGCACGGGCAGTTCCAACACTTCCAGACGGACCGGTATGTTCAATGAAAATACTGGTGGCACCGACAGGAATCGAACTGGCGACAGGGCTCAGATGGTAGAACTTGACCACTGGGCTATCACGGTGTCCATAAAATAATAATAATAATAATAATAATAATAATAATAATAATAATAGTGTATCTCCTGCCAATTGCTGAGCCAAAAGGCCATGTGCATCCAATCCTCCATTCCATAAGGAAAGTCTCCACACCAATCGGTGGAATAAAGGAAGTGACGGCAAAGAACATTACTCTAGGAGCTTTATACCAATCAGCCCATGGAAAGGACCGATGGCCTATGTACTCCCTAATAATAATAATAATAATAATAATAATAATAATAATAATAATAATAATAATAATAATAATAATAATAATACTATATCTGAGGCGTACTGATGCAGCTAATGGCATATCCTCAACGGACATAAGCCTCCAATACCCTTGTTCGAGGTCCTCCACCCCCCGTGTCAGTCTCTCGCCTGATGATCGGGGCCAGCGATGGAGCTCCTGAGGGCAAGACTGCACTAAGCCGAGGTTATAATAATAATAATAATAATAATAATAATAATAATAATAATAATAATAATAATAATACTATATCTGAGGCGTACTGATGCAGCTAATGGCATATCCTCAACGGACATAAGCCTCCAATACCCTTGTTCGAGGTCCTCCACCCCCCCGTGTCAGTCTCTCGCCTGATGATCGGGGCCACCGATGGAGCTCCTGAGGGCAAGACTGCACTAAGCCGAGGTTATTCCGCAGTCCCAGCAACCTCTTGCAAGACGTCACCGAATGTGCAAGTGCATACACCAAGCGCGGTTGCTAGAGCTGCCTCGAAACCCCACCCATAACAATCTGGTGTCTGCTGGGTCCTGGGCTATCAACCAGCATATGCGGAGTTTAAGATCTTTTACGCGCGCAACAACCCTCCTCCCCAGCATCTACCACCAAAGGGTTATGAGTTGGCGTCACAGTTTAACGCCTTGAGGCCATTGGGCTGGAACTCTGTTTAGCAAGTGTGACTAGGTTTTTTCATCGGGATTTCCCTCAAATATGTCACAGTCAACACTCCAAGGCAGATTTACTATATCTGAGGCGTACTGATGCAGCTAATGGCATATCCTCAACGGACATAAGCCTCCAATACCCTTGTTCGAGGTCCTCCACCCCCCCGTGTCAGTCTCTCGCCTGATGATCGGGGCCACCGATGGAGCTCCTGAGGGCAAGACTGCACTAAGCCGAGGTTATTCCGCAGTCCCAGCAACCTCTTGCAAGACGTCACCGAATGTGCAAGTGCATACACCAAGCGCGGTTGCTAGAGCTGCCTCGAAACCCCAACCATAACAATCTGGTGTCTGCTGGGTCCTGGGCTATCAACCAGCATATGCGGAGTAATAATAATAATAATAATAATAATAATAGTGTATCTCCTGCCAATTGCTGAGCCAAAAGGCCATGTGCATCCAGTCCTCCATTCCATAAGGAAAGTCTCCACACCAATCGGTGGAATAAAGGAAGTGACGGCATAGAACATTACTCTAGGAGCTTTATACCAATCAGCCCATGGAAAGGACCGATGGCCTATGTACTCCCTAAATAATAATAATAATAATAATAATAATAATAATAGTGCTTCTCTGTCAATGGCTGATGCATTTCTGCACATGCGCCTCCATCGTCTCACCCGTGAGGGGAGTACGAAGAATTGACGATAAGCTCTAATGACACCCCCGCAAGGGCAGTTCCAACACTTCCAGACGGGCCGGTATGTTCAATGAAAATACTGGTCCAGAAATAGACCGGTATGTTCAATGAAAATACTGGTGGCACCGACGGGAATCGAACTGGCGACAGGGCCCAGATGGTAGAACTTGACCACTGGGCTATCACGGTGTCCATAATAATTATAATAATAATAATAATAATAATAATAATAATAATAATAATAATAATAATAATAGGTATGTATCGTCTGCCAATTGCTGAGCCAAAAGGCCATGTGCATCCAGTCCTCCATTCCATAAGGAAAGTCTCCACACCAATCGGTGGAATAAAGGAAGTGACGGCATAGAACATTACTCTAGGAGCTTTATACCAATCAGCCCATGGAAAGGGACCGATGGCCTATGTACTCCCAAAATAATAATAATAATAATAATAATAATAGTGCTTCTCTGTCAATGGCTGATGCATTTCTGCACATGCGCCTCCATCGTCTCACCCGTGAGGGGAGTACGAAGACTTGACGATAGGCTCTAATGACACCCCCGCAAGGGCAGTTCCAACACTTCCAGACGGACCGGTATGTTCAATGAAAATACTGGTCCAGACTGACCGGTATGTTCAATGAAAATACTGGTGGCACCGACGGGAATCGAACTGGCGACAGGGCCCAGATGGTAGAACTTGACCACTGCGCTATCACGGTGTCCAATAATAATAATAATAATAATAATAATAATAATAATGATAATAATAATAGGCTTCCTCAGACTATAGCATCAGATCCAGATCCTGGACATGTGCCTCCATTGGGTCACCGGGGTCAGCCGATCCCAACGCATTGTCAGAACACCAAACAGACATAGCAGCAACAGCAACAGCAGGGGCAGATGGGGGCTGTGAAGTGCATGAAGAGCTAGATGCGAGGGTGTTAGCTGAAGAGAAGAACTCGGAGACACTACGCTGCGCTCCCGAACCCCTCTCTCTAGCCAGGACGTCCACACTGCGCGGACGGCCGCGCCGCGCAACATCCACGTCACTTGGGGGAGAGGGTGGGACAGAAGCTGATGGAACCTCAGTGAGGTCAATCACCTCCTCGCCCCCATCCTCCACCCCAAGCTCATCCCTTTTACCCTCCCTAGCAGACCAACACTCAGACACATATGATCCAAAGAACACATCCAACTTGGAGGGGGACGCAACGCTGTAACCCCTAACAACGCAGCAAGCCTAAAATTACTGCGGAAGCGCGACTTCCCCTGAAAAAACTTACAAAACAATCGCGATTGATCCACAGGCGACATATCATCCCAACCCTGCCGCACAGAGCCCTCCCGCTCCCGCCCAAGCAACACTTCCTCCACCACAACCTCACCGCCTACGACCTCACCACCCTCCTCACTCCCTCCATCCCCCTCAGCACCCCCCACAGCCATGCCACCGAGCCTCTGCATACTCAGCAACAGTGCTTACGTCTCGCCTCATGCATGGGGCAATCCCATAAGAAGTGCGCAAGGGACTCATTGACATCATCATGACAACAGAAGCAGCGAGGGGACATGCCACTGACCAATTTGCTGCGGTACAACCGAAGGCGGTTGTTGCAGCTGAGCAACCTTCTCCGAAGCAGATTATAATGCGCATCATCAAGGGCTACCCATCTTGGGAACTCGTTAGTTCCAAAGACTTGTCTTAAGATGACTCGCAGGCCATCAGTAAGATCGCTGCCTGCCTCTCGCTTGTCCCACATCAGTTGCTGCACCATCTTGACGTCCTGCTGAAGGGCCCACTTGCCCACAGTCGAACTCCAACCCTCGAGGTCCTTCTCTGAGCTATTTAGGAGCTCCTGAAGCCCTTGTTGTAGATCCATTGAGTCCCTGATAGCGCCTTCGGCCTCCGCAGTCCAGTCGGATTTGACTTGAGATGCGATGACAGGAAATCGCTCCTCCGGTAGAACACGCAGCCGTCCATAGAACTTCAGTTGCGCCGCCCGCCGCAAACGCTCCGCACTCAAAGAGCGCGCCAGAAAGAGTGTAATCCACTTGCTTGTCTTAGGGCTGATGCCGAGAATCATCCTCATGGGGCGCAGCATTGCTGCCTCCAGCTTGGTGAGCTGCGATACGGGGGCACGCCAGACATCGAAGGCGTACTTCAGTTTGGCCCCCACAAGTTGATTCCAGCACATGAGACGATACCTAGCTTGTATCTCACCTGCACACCACAACGAGTACCAACCTGCGGTGGCGACTTCAGTGACACGCGTAGCCCGCAGGGCCTGCTCCTTCCACTTCAGGTCGTCGGTGATAACCACTGCCAGGTACTTGTACTGACTGGTGACACAAAGCTTCTGGCCGCGAAACCACACCACGGGCTCACCTCGCTCCCTGATACTTGGTCGTTTCGCCTTGCTCGACGTGTAAATGGGCATGATTTCCGTCTTGCCGGGCTTCAAGTTGACTTCCAGCCGGTAATCTTCCGCGAACTTGGCCACAACATTGACCATCTTCTGGAGCTCGGTGCGACTGTGAGCGATGAGGGCCACGTCGTCCGCCTATAGAAGTGCCTTGATGTCGTTCAGCGGCTTCACATCCGTGATCTTGAGGGCACTCGCCAGCCGATCACACAGCTCATCCGTAAATACGTTGAAGAGTGTGGGAGAGAGAGGGGACCCCTGTTGGACGCCTACACCCTCCAGTACTTCGGGGGTGAGTGCTCCATCAACTAGCACTTGCGACGAAGTCTGCTCGTAGCACCTGCGTAGCGTGCGCCAGAACTTGCCCCTTACACCCAGCTTCCAGAGCCTCTCAAATAGGCCATCTCTCCAAACAGACGGGAAAGCCTTGCGTAGATCGACGAACAGGACATACGACTCCCGTTTCTGCTGCTGACGCCCCTTCAACCTCTGGCAAAGGGTAAAGACCTGATCCGTAGTGCGACGCCCCGGGTGGAAGCCTCCCTGCTCTGGACGTAGCTTATCCGGGCCATCCACGAAGAGCGTTACTAATAGACGAGTAGCTAATAAGGACAGATAGTTATTACAGGTTACCAAGGCAACTAATAATCGAGATATCCCTCCAGTTGTCAGGATCCGTAGGATCCCCACCCTTGGGGATATTGACGATGATTCCCTTGCCCCAAGCTTTTGGAGTCCTCTCGGCTTCTCGAATCCAGTTGAAGTACTGCGTTAAGTAGCCATTGATGTAGGCGCCGCCATACTTGAGCATCTCGTTCTTCACTTTGTCCTCGCCACAAGCTTTGTGGTTATTCAGGGCACGTTGCCTTGCAAGGACCTCCTCTTGCGTGAACGGCTTGTCCAGCTCTTCGCAAGTGTCTTCACCTACTTCGTGCTCCTTCATAGCCCGGGCCACCTCATCTCTGAAGCGATCGATCCAGTGGAACTGCCGCTTAGCTTCGGCTTCCTCCCACTCCAGCGAGCCTGCTTCTGCACAGCACTCCACCACAACAGCCGCACTTGCCGGATTTTCCCGTGGCTTCACCGAATTTCTCCGAAATTCCTCCCACCGAGCGACCTTTTCCGGCAGCGTACACGCCAGTGAGCCATCCTCCCTTTGCACCGGCGCGGAGACCTTCGTTCTGCGTGCCCCGCCAAGCCGCTTCGCGAGTAGCCAAAAGCGCTTTGAGGATTGTTCGCGTTGACATTTGACCGCTTCTTCCTGCACTTGCTTGAAGGAGGCGGACTTCTTGGCCCTAGTTGCCTTCCGAATTTGCTTGCGGAACCGTAGCCAATTCAGACGGGCTTCCGCATTTGATTCATCCCTCCTGTATGCTGCGTAGGCCTCCCGGCGCTGTTGAATGAGCTCCTTTAGCTCCCCGTCGAACCAATTGTTGGTGAAACGGGGTCGTATACATCTGGAGCCAAGGACCCGGTGCGCCGCCATTCGGAAGGACTGCGCCACTCGCTCGGTGACGTCATCTACCACCCGTTGGCTGTCGGCACCACCCGATAGGTCAAGCTCAGGCAGCTGATGCACTCCAAGCTTCTGTAGGCAATGCTGGAATACGTCATCGAACTTGTCGCGTAGATAATCCAGCGCTTGCTTCGCAGCGTGATCATTACCCGAGACACCAGCACCAATAAGCTTATCAACACGAAAGGACCTGTAAGGTTTCGCAGCCCGCTTTGGTCGGCGCTGGCCGCTCCACGTCAGTTCGGCCCATACTGCCTGTGGTCCGTATCAAGATCATCTTCGCATACTCCGAACTTTGCTCCAGATGCCAAGCCAGGCGACGCGCAGATGTAATCGAGGAGGTGCTTGCCTGTGCCCATGCCGCGCTGCTCACGCCGGGACCACCAGTAGGACCCTTCCACTGGGCACGAGAAGCCGCTCAGATTTCGCAGGCCCGTAGCGACGAGGACAGCCGCGAGTCTCTTGCCGTTCTGCGAACGTACCGGTGCTCCCTTATCATCGACCTCCCCGTGCTGACCGACGATGCCCTCCTCTTTTCGGCTGCATGCCGGCCCGAGCTTCGCGTTGGCATCCGCCACCGTGACCACAAGACCTTTGGCTCCAAAAAAAGCTATAGCTGCCTGCCAGGCCGCATACGCCTCTGACGACTCTTCTTTCTGCGTTTCCTGGGGAAAGTAGCCGTTGCCCACATAGATATCCTGAGCGCCGGTAACACCCGAGGCGATACGCAGCCACACTTGCTGCCGGTGGTCGACGGGGGCTGACACCAGGCTGCAATACGGACCAAGGAAGTTAGCCACCGCGAATAGAACCCCACCCTTGCAGCGATTTTTCTCGCTGACCTCCGCAGGTTTTCCAAAAATCCGGAATCCATCCAGGCTGCATTTGGAAAGTTGCTTCTTGCCCATGCGGTGCTCCTGAGCCCCGATGACTAGCCAGCCCTCGTGCTTGTAGAATGATGCCCATTCCGCCGTGCCTACGTTGTCGTATCCCGTTTTACCCTGACAGTTGTGACTCGCGACGAGTAGCTTGAAGCAGGTATCAAACTGCTTGGAGCGGTGCTTCTTGGCTCGTTTCCGGACCCGACGGCTGCGCTTGGCTTCCGCCCTCGTGCTGCCCCCCTCTGCAGGTGCTTGCGCAGGTTGGTCCCCCACTGCACTGGCCGCCGAATGCAGGGGCACCACATGCACATCAGCACACTCAGACTCACACTTAGGTGCATCGGCAGCCAATTCCGAAGACACCACCTGCACATCATCGACACATTCTTCATGCAGAGGCAAGACGCGATATCCCGTCGCAGCTTCCTCCTTCCGGACCGCCGCTTCCCCATGCAGATGGATGCGAATAAGCCTTCGGACACGTTCCCTGTCCCTGAACCTGCGCCCAACGGCCGCATTGACCCCTCTGTTGAAGAATTTGAGTTGTTTGAATTGCTGCAACGCCGTCTGCCTGCTGTCATCGTCCTCGTAGACCAGCTCCAGGTGACGAGACATTCGCTGGCCTTGCCACTCCGTTACCGGGACCACCAGACCAAGACCGCTCATTTTGGAGGCGATCTCCTGTAGATTGGCGCGTTCTGAGAGCCCCCAGACAATCAGATTACGCCCGTCCTTGTCGTACCGATCTACCCGCCGGTACCGTCGAGGCGGCGGTGCCATCTGCCATATAGCGCCGCTCGCCTTATGCTGAAGCGCCGACCCGTGTGCCAGGTTTGGGGAGGAAGGATGAGGCGCAGCTAAGATAGCCTCTCCACGTGGTTCAGGAATTCCGTCATATACGCGAGCCCTCATCCTCCCATCCTGGGACATCGGGCCAGAGCCCGTCGAAGAGGCATTCCCACGGGGATTGTCCAGGTCTTCGGCGATTCTACCTTGTCCCATAAGGGCCACAGTGGTAGCTCCGTGCTTCGCGTATTTGTAATCCATTGAGACTAGTAGACGGCCAATGTCGCTGGCCATCACCGCCGCGCCTCTTTACGCCGAGGAAAGCGCCCGTCCATGCAAATAGGATCGGCAGTATCTGCAACACACACTACACGCATTTCCGCCGGTGTCACTGGATGCTGCCACGTCGCTTCGTGCCCTTGGGCGCCCGCCAGCACCCCCAGCGTCACCAGAACCTGCCTTACGCACTACACACACTCTCCATCGCATCGCCAACGCCTCTACTCTCATGCCTTATGGACTTTCAGCTGCTCCTAACAATACACATCATGAGGTACGGGTGTCCCCGAGTGCCGCTGAAACTCCTCCCCCACGTGGGTATAGAAGGCGCGAACCTAGCGGTACCTATAGGGTCTTACAGACAAGTATAGTAATCCCAGCCGATGCTGCTCAGTTAGAAATGCAACGGTGGAGGGTGTGACTGCATGGGGCAAGGCACGGCAACGCAGCAAGGCACTGGCAAGGCATTGGGACCGACTGAAGCCCCTCTCCAACGTGCGCTCATCATGTGTTCCAGTTAGGCAACCCCGAAGAAGCGAAGATAGGGAGGAGACAAAACCCAGATAGGATGAAGATAGGATTAACTGAAGCCGAAATGGAGCCGAGTTGGAACAGGCCAACTCGGCCCCATCTCGGCTCAATGTGAATCCTATCTTCAACCCATCTCGGTACTGTTTCCTCCCAATGCTCAGCTCAACAAGATCACCAAACCGGAACTGGAAGCCCCCAGGCATTTACTCGGCAGGAAATTCGGCGAAAATGGGCTAACCAGGAAACCAGACCCAACCCAACAGCCAAGAAAAACGAGCCAACCAACAATCCAACAGACAACCCCACAACCTGCCTGGCCGAGCCCCTACCGAGTAAATGCCCAGTTGAGAGTTGCGCATATCCCGGTGACCGCCCTCCCCAAGCGGTCACCTCCGTGGGGAGAGGCCCAACCACCTCCTCTTCCCGTGGGCCATCTTGTGCAACCCCTCCAGAATAATAATAATAATAATAATAATAATAATAATAATAATAATAATAATAATAATAATAATAATAATAATAATAATAATAATAATAGTGTATCTCCTGCCAATTGCTGAGCCAAAAGGCCATGTGCATCCAGTCCTCCATTCCATAAGGAAAGTCTCCACACCAATCGGTGGAATAAAGGAAGTGACGGCATAGAACATTACTCTAGGAGCTTTATACCAATCAGCCCATGGAAAGGACCGATGGCCTATGTACTCCCTTATAATAATAATAATAATAATAATAATAATAATAATAATAGTGCTTCTCTGTCAATGGCTGATGCATTTCTGCACATGCGCCTCCATCGTCTCACCCGTGAGGGGAGTACGAAGAATTGACGATAAGCTCTAATGACACCCCCGCAAGGGCAGTTCCAACACTTCCAGACGGGCCGGTATGTTCAATGAAAATACTGGTCCAGAAATAGACCGGTATGTTCAATGAAAATACTGGTGGCACCGACGGGAATCGAACTGGCGACAGGGCCCAGATGGTAGAACTTGACCACTGGGCTATCACGGTGTCCAAATAATTATAATAATAATAATAATAATAATAATAATAATAATAATAATAATAATAATAGTGCTTCTCTGTCAATGGCTGATGCATTTCTGCACATGCGCCTCCATCGTCTCACCCGTGAGGGGAGTACGAAGAATTGACGATAAGCTCTAATGACACCCCCGCAAGGGCAGTTCCAACACTTCCAGACGGACCGGTATGTTCAATGAAAATACTGGTCCAGACGGAGCGGTATGTTCAATGAAAATACTGGTGGCACCGACGGGAATCGAACTGGCGACAGGGCCCAGATGGTAGAACTTGACCACTGGGCTATCACGGTGTCCAATAATAATAATAATAATAATAATAATAATAATAATAATAATAATAATAATAATAATAATAATAATAATAATAATAATAATAATAATAATAATAATAATAATAATAATAGTGCTTCCAAGTCAATGGCGAATGCATTTCTGCACATGTGCCTCCATCGTCTCACCCGTGAGGGGAGTACGAAGATTTGACGATAGGCTCTAATGACACCCCCGCAAGGCAGCTCCAAGCCTTCCAGACAGACCAATACTTTCAAAGAGAATATCCTTTGAAAATACTGGCATCGACGGGAATCGAACTGGAGACAGGTCCCAGATGGTAGACCTTGACCACTGGGCTATCGCGGTGCCACTAATAATAATAATAATAATAATAATAATAATAATAATAATAATAATAATAATAGTGCTTCTCTGTCAATGGCTGATGCATTTCTGCACATGCGCTTCCATCGTCTCACCCGTGAGGGGAGTACGAAGAATTGACGATAGGCTGTAATGACACCCCCGCAAGGGCAGTTCCAACACTTCCAGACGGACCGGTATGTTCAATGAAAATACTGGTCCAGACGGAACGGTATGTTCAATGAAAATACTGGTGGCACCGACGGGAATCGAACTGGCGACAGGGCCCAGATGGTAGAAAATAATAATAATAATAATAATAATAGTGCTTCTCTGTCAATGGCTGATGCATTTCTGCACATGCGCCTCCATCGTCTCACCCGTGAGGGGAGTACGAAGAATTGACGATATTATTATTATTATTATTATTTTGGACACCGTGATAGCCCAGTGGTCAAGTTCTACCATCTGAGCCCTGTCGCCAGTTCGATTCCCGTCGGTGCCACCAGTATTTTCATTGAACATACCGGTCTATTTCCGGACCAGTATTTTCATTGAACATACCGGCCCGTCTGGAAGTGTTGGAACTGCCCTTGCGGGGGTGTCATTAGAGCTTATCGTCAATTCTTCGTACTCCCCTCACGGGTGAGACGATGGAGGCGCATGTGCAGAAATGCATCAGCCATTGACAGAGAAGCACTATTATTATTATTATTATTATTATTATTATTATTATTATTATTATTATTATTGGACACCGTGATAACCCAGTGGTCAAGTTCTACCATCTGGGCCCTGTCGCCAGTTCGATTCCCGTCGGTGCCACCAGTATTTTAATTGAACATACCGATCCGTCTGGACCAGTATTTTCATTGAACATACCGGCCCGTCTGGAAGTGTTGGAACTGCCTTGCGGGGGTGTCATTAGAGCTTATCGTCAATTCTTCGTACTCCCCTCATGGGTGAGACGATGGAGGCGCATGTGCAGAAATGCATCAGCCATTGACAGAGAAGCACTATTAATGTTATTATTATTATTATTATTATTATTATTATTATTATTATTATTATTATTATTATTATTATTATTATATGGGGGGCACCAATACATGGTTGGGTGTCACCGCCACACGGCGGGGTTGGGGCCGTTGGCAGCTTGTTATGAGGGGTACATAATCAGTGCTCCACTGATTCATGAGACGGGAACTTTTACTGAGAGAAGCTCTCTCACCACGCTCACGGCTCTTGGCTCGGGGTGGCCTCTGGTATCACTCGGGGTGAGTGCGGGGGGTAGGGGTTATCTGAGGGAGGGGGTTGGGCTCAGTGGGTCACTGGACAGGTTGGTTAACTAAACTACTGTCGGTATGAGTGGGTATGAAGGCGACAGGCCCCACACATTTCCACAAGCCTTGAAATCACTCATCTGCCACAGTAGCGACTGCCTGAACGCGGGGCTCCTGACTCACCCTCTCTCCCAGAACCCCTCGTGCTCACTTTGCGGATGCCATGGGGATGCTCTGGCGGAGGGTCGGGACGTGTTGGGTGCATGTGACCGGGCCTGTCACTTAGTGTTCTCGGTAGATGACTCTTTTGTAGCTTCTATCGGACGCAGGGTGGCTTGCCACGACACCTCAATGATGCATAGTACGTCACGTCTCTGGCCTGGTTACGGGGGCGGGTAACTGAGGCGGGTTCCTGAAGGCTGGTTACGGAAGCTATGTTATTGTTGTTGGGTTCCTGGCTGCTATGTTATTGTTGCTGGGTTCCTGGCTGCTATGTTATTGTTGTTGGGTTCCTGGCGGCGTACATGTTTATGCTTTTTTAAGGGTTGAGCTTTAAATAACCCCACTCGGGTCTTCTTTTATCGAGCTCACCACTCGGTGGATGGAGGCCTGGGGTAGACTTATACGATGTTTTTGATGCTAGGTTCCGTCTCCAGGGATTTGACTGGCATCGCTGCTTTGCCTCACCGCACTGCCTCACCCACACATCCACGCTGGCACACTGTTTCTCCTCTTGCTCTTGTACCTATGTCGCACACAGCTATGAGCTCACGCCTATGAGTGGTTGTGACGAGGTGCACCCAGCTGGATTGCGGGCGAGCCACGGCGGCCTCGCTCTCGCTCGCTCTCTCTCTCTCTCTCTCTCTCTCTCTCTCTCTCTCTCTCTCTCTCTCTCTCTCTTTTTTTTTTTTTTTTTTTTTTTTTTTTTTTTTTTTTTTTTTTTTTTTTTTTTTTGCTTTGCTTTGCTTTGCTTTGGGCGAGGCCTAGCTTTCACATGGGCGGGCTGAGCCTATGAGGGGCGCACGATAAGCGTTCCATTGATTTATGAGACGGGTCCCAATTACTGAGAGTAACTCATGTGAGTTGCTCATCATACTCATGGCTCTTGGCTCGGGGTGGCCTCTGGAATCACAAGGGGTGGGGGGTTGTGTTCAGAGGGTCACCGCGAAGGATGGTCAACCAAACTACTGTCGGTCGGAGTTTGTACGAAGGCGAGAGGCCCTACACCTTACCACAAGCCTTGAAACGACTAAATGACCAAAGTAACGACGGACCGGAGCGGGGCTCCTGGCTCACCCTCTCTCTCTCTCAGCACTCTTCGTGCTCATCCTGCGGATGCCATGGGGTTGCTCTGGCGGAGGGTTATGGGGTGGTGGGTACACGTGCACGGGCCTGTCACTCTGTGCTCTCGGTAGATGACTCACTTGCAGCGTTTATCGGACGCAGGGTGGTTTGCCACGACACCTACCTCGATGATGCACAGCGGGTCCCGCCTCGTGCCTGGTTACGGATGCAGGTGAGTGTTTGCGTGTATTCCTATACATACGTACACGTATGCTTTTTAAGGGTTGAGCTTTAAATAACCCCACCTGGGTCCTCATTTATCGAGTTTACAACTCGATCAATGCGGCACCGGGGTCCCATACCACTTATGTCAGGTTCTTATGCAAAGAGCGCGGCCGCTAGTGCTGGCCCTATGGGTCAAGGCGGTAATCCTTCAGGTTTAGACGTTCCCCGTGGGAGTGCGCCTGCGGGTGGCGATGGCTACTCGGCCGGGGTGGGGTGGTCGAGTGCTCGCGTACCTGACGGGCAACCTGAATCACGTAGAGCCAGCAATCCTGCTGCATCTCGATCACCCTCCCCAACCTCGGAAGAGAAGTCACGTCCGGAAAGGTCTGGTCACGGCGTGTGGCAAGCGGTACCGCCACCGAGGAGGTGGCGGAGGAAGGTACGAAATGAGCTGGATAAGAGATGTTGCAAAGTATGGGGGCTATCGCATGTCTCTCAGACAGTGGTCATAGCGCGAGAGCTCCGAATTCTCGGTCTCGGGGAAGTCGAGGTGGAATTCGCGGGCAGAGGTAGCGGGCGGCATTTGCGGATTAAATGTGCGTCTTGTGAGGAGGCGGAGAAGATGGTGCGGCTGCTGCGGGAGCGTAAGTTCTTCACGGGAAAGGTTCACATTGCGACGGGTAGGACTTTCCGGGAAAGAGAGAAGCAGCGGGCTGCACGGGGGGGTGCCCAGTATGTAGAAATGCAGAGGGAGCTTCGCAAGCAGGGATTTGGCTACTGGGTGCTCGACGTGGAAGTCGACGAGCCCCAGGGCGAAGCCTCAAGCGGTGAATCTCCCTTGGCGGAGTGGGGCGGGATGCGGGAGCTGGAGGAGCTGGGGCGGAGGGTGCAGGATGGGCCGTGGAGGTTGGCGGAGGGCTCCAGGCGGGCTCAACCGAAGCGCAGGCATCGGCACCAGTTTCGTTCTTCCCAATTTGTGAAAGGCTTCCCACTGAGGGTGGCCTCACATAATTGGCAAGGCAAAGTGGGTGCGGATAGCCCAGGCTTTGGGGAATGGCCGGAGCACTACAAGGAGCGTCATGTGGTTACGGTTGGTAATGCTAATGCTAAGCTGGGGCCCGCCAGAATAGCGCGGGAGGAGGGAGTGGTGGGCCCCTTTGGCGAGATAGATGAGAGGGGTAGAGGGGTTAGGAGTGAGAATGGTGAGTTGCTGGCTGCGATGCTTGTTGCCACGGGGTTGCGCAATCTCAGTGGGTTTTCGCAACCACGGGGGGACAAATATTGGTGGTCTAGGCAGGAAAATGTAGGTGGACGAAGGCATCTGCTGGATTACATCTGCGTCTCTTCCGAGCTGGCGGAGGAGGCGAGCTTCGGCGTCGACGAGGTAGACCTTGATACCGACCACAAAGCTGTGTGGGCGGAACTGGTCTGGGGGGGGACAGCCACCCCTCAAAAAGCAGGTAAAGAGGTACAAAGCATTCAAGGCAGAGCGCTTCATAGGCGGGGTAGTTGAGGGTAAGGAGAGTGAGCTGTCTAAGCTTAGGTTGAAGTACGACGAGACCTTTGCAGCTGGTATATCGGGGCTGTTGCCAGATGGCCTCCCAGATCTATCAGCAGTGGAGGACCCGGATGAGCTTCAGCAGGAGGTAGATAGGGTCGCTAGTTTAGTGGTCCGAGCTTTAACGGGCGCAGCCGCGAAGATCTTGGGAGTTCGGGTGATTAGGCCAGGGTTTACTAATGCATGGTTTGATGAGAGTCTTAGGGAAGCGATTGCGCGACGGAGAGAGGCATACGGCCTCTGGCGAAGGAATGAGGCCAACCGAGAGGCCTGGCAAAGATATAAAGAAGCGAGGAAGGCGGTCAGAAGGTTATGCAAGGAGAAGAAGGAGCAAGCGTGGAAGCGGGTCCAGAATGACACCGCTGCCAACTTCAGGAGCGCTACCATGGCCACGTACTGGAAGCTGTCAAAGCGTTTGGGCGGGGTTCGGCGGTCCAAAGCTTCTGCTCCTGTTCGGAAGCCCGATGGCACTCTGGCATGCACACTCCGGGAAAAACTACAAGAATGGGAAGAATACCGCCGACGTATGGTGGTCCCCAAAGAAAACCAGTTTTTGGAGGATGCATGTGTAGAGGAAGTCGGTTCTGATGAGGAAGCAGCGCGGATTGAGCCCGAGCGGAAGGCCCGCGAAACCTTCCAGTATAACGACAACCTGCGCGACCAATTCGAGGCCATGGCGCAAGCCGAGGAGATCCGGACTGAGACGGGCCCGCTGGACTATGATTACACCGAGAAGGAAGTGGAGCTCTGCCAGGAAAATCTCCAGAATCACAAAGCGTGCGCACCGGATAAGATCAAGAACGAGATGCTCAAGTACGGAGGCACGCGGATTGTGAGCTTTCTGGTGCGCTTCTTCAACTGGTTGAAATCGTGCGAATACACCCCCAGCGACTGGGGCAAAGCGATTATCGTCAACATCCCAAAAGGAGGCGACCCAACCGATCCGGAAAATTGGAGAGACATCGCGATTCTGAGCTGTCTGGGTAAGATGTATCTGTCCCTTATGGCGGCGAGGCTTACGGCTTTCATCGATCAGCCGGGCAGGCTGCGCCCAGAGCATGGTGGGTTCCTGCCAAAACGTAGTACGGGGGGACCAGATTTTTGTCCTTAAGGAGCGTCTGCGCCTTAGACAACAAGCTTGCCTCCGCTCTTTCGTTTTGTTCGTGGATCTGAGAAAGGCATTCCCTACGGTTTGGCGGGCCGGGTTGTTTCAGAGGCTAACCCAGATGGGGGTACAGGGCAAGTTCTATCGCATTCTGCGGCGTTTTTACCGAAGAACGTCATCGCGAGTGCTAGTCGATGGCGAACTCACTGGTGAAGTGCTGGAAGAGATGGGAGTTCAGCAAGGGTCGCCGTTGTCACCGTCGCTGTTCAACGTCTTCATGGATGAGCTAACGGTCCGAATCGCGAAAGAGTTGGAGATCGAGGACCTCAACCGCATCGAAGACATACGGACCCTGCTTTACGCCGACGACGTTGCGGTAATTGCGCATAGTGTCACGGAGCTTCAACAGATTGTAAATGTCGTGGCGACATTCGTGGAGGACTATCGGCTTGAAATCAACCTGAAACCGGGCAAGACGGAAGTCATGCCGATATACGGGCACGCCAAGTCAAAAAAGTCGCCCCCATGCGTGAGGTTCCGGGGCAAGGTTCTCAACGTCACCGACCACTACAAATACCTGGGAGTTCTGCTCACGGACACCCCTCTCCGATAAACCGCAAGCGAAGCGGGCGGCGGAAATCACTGTAGCGGGAACGGCTGCCTACTACCCCCTCTGGATTGCCCACGAAGTTCCAGCGCGTCTTCGGCTGATGAATTGGCAGCAAATGGTTGGCGCAAAGTTGCTTTACGCATCGGCTTTTTGGGATCTGCCGGGCGCCAACAAGCTGAGTAAGCTGGAGGGCGCGTTGGTAGCGCCCCTGCGGGTCATCTTGGGTGTTGGTACGCGCACAAGCGGCTGCATCACCAGGGGTTTAGGCCGCACGCCGAGTTTTAGCATCCTTGCCAAGGCGGCCTGGCTTCGGTTCCTAGGGCGCATCGAGTTACTGGGCAACACAGCGCTAACACGCAGGCTTTACAACACGGGTCGGTGCAAATGGAAGGAAGATACGGAAAATTTGATCTTAGCAGATCACAGGCTGCGGGAGGGCTTGGATGCGCTCAAGCGGGTCGTGAACGAAGATGGCACGGTAGATGATAAGGACTGGCGGGCCGCTCTGGCGAACTGGAACGAGGTGGTAAAGCAATGGTCTGTCCGGCAGGAAGTAGCTGGCTGGGAGCGGCAGGCTAAGCCCTCTGATGGGCTTAGGGTGCTGCTTAGCCAGATGTCTTCCCGCTCTGCTTTCCCACGTTGGCGGGCGCTGGAGGGGGGAAGTCACAACCTTATCAAAAGGCGATTGTTGAGCTGCAACAACCGCCTTCGCCTCTACCGATCCAAATTTGGCTCATGCTCGCCGGACTGCTCAAGCTGTTTCGCCTTGTGTGGCACTGAGGTTAACGAGTCGTTACGTCACTTCCTGCTGCATTGCCCAACGTTTGCGAGCTCTCGTGAGGCACTGTTTAAGTTTATCGATGAGGCGCAAGCCCGGCAGCCCCTCGTGCTGAATCGAGGAGGGCTTTATCACAGGGAACTGCGGGAGGCAGAGGAGGAGATGAGGCTCTTCAAAGAGGAATGGCTGAAGGGGGAGGATGAAAAGATGGCGGCGATGCTCGGCGTTTTGTTTATCCCTGTCCCAGAAGAGGTGGAGGAGGAGTTAGGAAGGTTTGTTGCCACATCTGGAAGGAGTGGGAGGAGTTGGAGGCGCAGACCAGAGAGGCAGAGGGGGCGGAGGAGGAGGAGGAGGTGATCGACCTCAGGGTCGTTAAGGAGGTGGGTAGAAGGAGGGGAAGGCCTAGTCAGGTAGAATGTCTGGCTAGATCTGTTGTAGGTGGAGGTCAGCGCAGCGTCGCGGACTTCTTCTCGGCAGATAACTCCTCTCACTCCTTGCACCCACTTGCACATGCACAGCACGCTCATTTGCACATTGCACCGCCAGTCGAGTCTTTGGAGCGGAGCCGCGTCACCGAACGGTCCCGTGCTACCAATGGAGGCACATGTCCGACAGGATCAAAGGCCAATTGACTGATAAGTCTATTATTATTATTATTATTATTTTATTTTATTTTTTTAAGGAAGCAGTCTGAGCAAAAAAGAAGGAAAATTCGAACACAAAACAAACAGTGGGCAGCATTAAAAAAAATACAAGGTAAAGACAGAAAAAATAAAGAAAAGTAAGAATGCTCCCCGGATAACAAGGGGGGAAACCATCCACACACATCAGCATGCAATAATAATGAATTTTTTTAAAAAAAAGGAAGCAGTCTGAGCAAAAAAGAAAGAAAATTCGAACACGAAAAAACCAGTGGGCAGCATGAAAAAAAAATACAAGGTAAAGACAGAAAAAATAAAGAAAAGTATGAGTGCTCCCCGGATAACAAGAGGGGAAACCATCCACACACATCAGCAAGCAATACTAATGAATAAATTAAAAAAAGGAAGCAGTCTGAGCAAAAAAGAATAGTAGTAGTAGTAGTAGTAGTAGTAGTAGAAGTAGTAGTAGTAGTAGTAGTAGTAGTAGTAGTAGTCGTAGTCGTAGTCGTAGTCGTAGTCGTAGTAGTAGTAGTAGAAGTAGTAGTAGTAGTAGTAGTAGTAGTAGAACAACCAATTCGGACAAACACGATAGGCTTGGTTTTTACCAAATTTCAGCCTATTTTGACTATTTTTGCAAGGTATTGAAATCAACAGAAATCATCACGATTTCATGAATACTAATGTTTTTATGTATTAAAAACTAGTTTTCCATTCATTTTGAGTGTTTATACTTGACTTAGTGTTTATTGAGTAACATAACCTGAAATCCGTCCGATTTCTTCCAAAATTTTTACTGAAGTCCAAATTTTATCTGTCAAAATGCGCAACGGTGGCAAATCTGCTTTTCTATTTTGTTTTAAGAGTAAAATAAGATTAAAAATTAATTATATTTAGTTTTGACTTTGGTTTATTGACTTAGCGGCGATCGCTCGACACCCGACCACCGGGGGGGGGGGGGGGGAGGGAATGTGGCTGCAGATGAGCGGGACGAGTGTGTAATGCGCTCATGCGTATTTCTGCTAAGCAGCTGCAAACAATGGCGTCACAAAATAAAGAAACATAATATAAAACATTTTATGAACATAAAGAAACATAATATAAAACATTTTATGAACAACTGACCACCGACAGCAGTAAGAGAGGGGGGGGGGGGGTGTTGCTCTCAAAAATGCAACTGTCACAACAGCTGAAAATGTGATTTTGTATTTAGTTGTAAGAGTAAAGCAAGATAAATAATGAATTCTATTTATTTTTGACTTTAGTTCGTTGACTTAGCGGCGCGGCGCGACAGCTTGACACCCGACCAACCGGGTGGGCGGGGCTTGGACGTGGCGACAGGCTGGCGGGACGATGACGCGTATTTGCGGCAAGCCGCTGCAGTCGATTGCATCACAAAAGGGAAAAGCAAAATGAAAACATGTTGAATGAACACTAGCAGCAGGATTGTCAATGCACACCCGGGGCCCGACCACCGACAGCACCCCCCCCCCCCCCCCCCACCCCAAGGTAATGAGGGGGTGAAGTGAGAGATAAAACCTTTGATTTTCAAAGACGTGCTGCACGGCGTTCTAGTTCTTTAGCTGCCTAAACTGTCTACCATAGTTTCTTCTAACACAAGCTCTGACTTCTGCAGAGTCAATTGAAAAGTCTGATTCTGAACTTGTGTCTGAATCTTTCATCACACGACGCTTTTTTCTGTTGCTGCTTTCTTCTATGTCTCCATCATCATCTTCTTCTTCTTCTTCTTCTTCTTCTTGCTCTGCTACAGCTGCTTGTTCTTGCTCCTTCTGTTCTCCACACTCTTGTTGTTGCTGTTCTTCTTCTTCTTCTTCTTCTTCTTCTTCTTCTTCTTCTTCTTCTTCTTCTTCTTCTTCTTCTTCCTCCTCCTCCTCCTCCTCCTCCTCCTCTTCTTCTTCTTCTTCTTCTTCTTCTTCTTCTTCTTCTTCTTCTTCACTGCTAGTTCTTCTCCTTTTTTTCGCATTCTGTCTCTGGTAATGGAGCGCGCGGTCACTGCCATAGTATTACCTCTCACGTGCAACCTGACTACTTCCGCGCGCTCGAACTCCGCGTCTCTGACCACGACCGCGCGGTTGAAGACCGCGAGCCCGACCGCGTGCTCCACTACCACGAGCCTGACCGCGTGCTCCATTACGACGAACCTGACCGCGACTCCGACCCCCACCGCGTGCTCCGCGACCGCGTCTTCCTCGACCATGACTACGTCCCTGGCCTTGATTGCCACTTTCCTCTTGACTATTGCTATCATCTTCGAGGTTGCAATTGCACACCTGGAAGTGATAAACTGCCTTAATCACATCTGGTTTTTTGAGTTCTTTCTTCTTACCTTCATAATCAAAATACCAGTGAGGAAGCTCGTGTTCCCTCATCCACGCAATAAAGTTTTTTTTGACGATTTTTAGGTCTTCCAGCTGCTTTTGGCCTTGGACAGTCAGTAAAATAGTTTCAACTTTCTTCCATGCCTGTTCAGCAGGCTGGAAAGCAAGGTCCTGACGAAGGCGTTCCTGCTGAGTCAGCTCCCGAGCACCTCTCCATGGCGGATGCGGTATTGGCTGATCATTATCAAAAACAATGCGGGGAAGCTGCAGTCGTTCCTCTTCCGAAATAAAAGTTAGGTTCCGTATTTTCGCTTCCCTATCAGGTGGCTTTGCCCATGGCTGGGCATGCAACTTATCCAAAATTCTAACTTGAACCTTCCACTCTTTGCCAGCGCGGTCTATGCATGAAATGTGCCCCGGGCGGCCAGGCAAACCGCCGTCACCCTCCTTACCGTCATATTCCACGCATGAAAGCGAGCCAGGATTAGATATCATATCCTCAATTTGATATATTTCTGACTGGGAGCAATATCTTTTTGCTAGCTTTCTAACGTCTTTCTTGAGCTTGGGTGTCGCAAAGTCGATAGGCGGTAGCTCGGCAGGAACCTCAGTGTCTTTGGAGACAAACACAAAATAATATTAGCAAGTTAACTTGAATTTACGGAAACACAGCAATTCAAGATGAAAAAGAAGTTTGTACCTGGAAGCCCAGTGAGAAACTTAATCGGCTCTGCGCCATCCTTAGTCGGTCTGTCTCTCACTCCATGCCAGTGCTCTTGCGCGTCACCCCACGTTCTGTACTCGCCGGTAGGTAGGCAGCCAACTTGCGAGCTTGCGGTAAACCGCCATTGCAATGGACGATTATAATATGTGATGTTGGCGTTCACACAGGGACCAAAAATCTCGTCCAGTCGTAATTCGTCTTGATGATCAGTAGCACAAATGAATTTCTGTTCTTTTTAAACGACTTGAGAACCTTGAACAGAGCTCCAGCAAGACTAGTTGTGAGAAAAGTCGATCGCATGCCCATCTTGATAGTTCGAAACTTCTGGTCGTCACTGGAATAACCATGATGTGGAACAAGTCGGTTCAATCTGATCTGCCACCTCCAACCCCTGACAATAGCGTAGTTTAAGAAAGCCAATGTCGTAACGCCTGTGTTATCACCGGCTCCATCACACTCCAAGTTGAGCAGCCAAGCTGCCATGGTTTGTGGTGACCATAGTTCCCATCGGAGCAAATGATACAGCATTGTTACGTTACTGTTCATGCCATGTGCCACCGCCTGGCTGTAGCAAAAAATGAAAGTCTGACCGGAGGTGTAGCATGAAGTAACTCCAAGACACATCCGTATGACATATTTGCCCCTGAATTCGTCGGCAGCTCGTCGACAAGATGGATACTGAATCGGTGGTGTCATATCAGTGGAAATAGTCGTGCATGTCGGATCTCCAGGAGCACTAGTTTTTCTTTTCATGCTCTCAATCCGATTAGTCCGATGTATTTTGTGGTGCATGTCGCTTCTCCGTTTATAGTCAATCTGTGCTTCTTTATTGTCGAGGCCAGTCTCTTTTTGACGCTTGAGCTCTATGCACTCTGCTGCTAGCAACGTACAAATATCGTCCTTCGCCCGATCGTTGTCTGCGAAACAATCATCAGGAGTAATATTGATCGACACATAATATCATTAGTACCTTGAATCGGCTTGACGTTTTTGAAATCGTTCCTCCAGACCTTGTTGACTAGATCAACCTTTGGTGGATGCGCAGGATCTAGGTCGCACGTCATAGAGTCCATCATCTCCAAAGCTTTTTGTTTCCAGTGGTCAACCACGTACTCGTAGACTTCGCTTTTTTTTTTCAAGTCTTGAAGCTTCCAAATACCGCCTGAGGTACTGTCAAGGCCCATGGGCAACTGCCACTTCTCGCAAAGCAAGATTCCAATAAGATCCTCAGTAAACGGCTTCGCACGACCGCCCTTAATAGCAATCTTTTTGCCGTTTCGAACGAGACGTTTCGCTGTCCGTAGCATAGGCATTCCAACTCCGTGTATTCGCATCCACATCCTTTTGCATACCTTTTCTCCTTTGTACAAATACTGCCACATATACTTGTTTGAGATCATGACCTCCAGCTGGGTTTGAAGCGAATGCCCTAGCTCGGCTAGAGAAAGTGAACAGGAAGCAATACGTTCAGTAATGACGTCGCGCGTGTCAACCCACAAGTTGCACATCCATTTGTTGCAGCAAAACGCCTTCACTTCTATTTCAAGACGAGCATACGTCATTCCGAGCCAGTGCTTAAACGCAGCCGGTCTCTGCAGCTTGGGACTCCCTGGCTTTCGATTGATCATGTTGTATGGTCTGTTGGTCCGGCGAGCCCTTGTCGATGTTGGAATAGTAAGATTCATAGCTAAATACAATGGTTGGCTTGAGCTTTTGATCCTCATGTCAAGATTGAATGTTTCCTCATCATCGCATGGAGTTGCATTCTCTACACATTTGCTTAGCTGGCCTGTGATGTACTTGCATGACCAAGAAAAATCGTTGGTGCAAAAGTCCTATGGCAAAACAGAACTGTGTACAAGCAGCACTATCTATCTATGTATCTATATATGTAACACCTTAGTTGCAGGCCTAGGTGTGTGCTGAGTTCGAAACAAACCAAGGTCGTCGCAGCCCTACGAGTCAGTATTCACACTCAATAATTCTCCATACATAATTATTCTATTTACTTCTGAATCAGTTACTGTGTGGCTTGGCAGCTCCGGATTTTCACATCCATCAGAAAAAACAGCACTTTCAGTATCAGATGCCTACAAGTCAACATAAATTTAGTGATTGTTTTGCAAATAAAAAAAAATGTCATGCCTGGTTCTGAAAATCTGTAGCAGCTCCTGAAACAGATTCAAAATGCTCCTCCATCTGCTATATGAAAGCAAGAACATGACAATATGGATTAATCAAATTAGATGAGAATTACATCATCAATGACGTCCCAAGATTCAAGCAAATCCACAGCGCGCTGAATATCGGATCCCTACAACCCATGCAAATAAGATAATATTTAGAAGTAACTGATTGTTCATATTAGAAATAAATATAAACCATAGTCGTTTTTGTCGTCTGCTTCACCTGTGGCTCCTAATATGAATGCAAACGCACATTAATATTTCAATCAATTATCACTTATATATATGATTTAAAACATCTTCTGTCCAAGAATCTAGAATAGACAGCGCGTTTTGTGAAGCTTGCGTAGACGACGAACGTCTTGTGGGTGTAGCTATACAAATATTATATATGTAATCATATGTGAAATTGCAACTTCAAATTGAAAACCTGTTTCTGGAGTATCCCAAGAATTTAGAAGATCCAGAGCAACAGTTGACGATCTCGGTGGAGGTGGAGGCGGCTCTTCTGAAGGTGGAACTATGAAAGAAATTTTATGTTCCTGCTGAGCCTTTTGCCACCGCATCTCAAAAACAGGGATTTGCTTTCTTTGAGCACAGGCTTGCCTCATGAAATGTGGATGTGCTTTTGCAGCACTAAGCTCAGCTGTCGAAGCATTTTGAACAGTTTGCAGAGATGATTTGTCCAGATATTGAAGGAGGATCTGTTTGCGCGCAAGGATCGGTTTCGACAGAGCAACAACATTTGTTCCAGCAACATTTTTCAATATCGTTTGCGTTTGCTGATGTCTGATACATTTGCAGCCCACTGTTCAGGATGTGCATCGCGTTGTAGTAGTTCGAACCGAGAGACAGAATGGGCTGGAGACCAACAACCAATCCACGATGAGTTCTCATTCGAAAATGCATATTTGCAGCTTGTTCTCTGGTCGTATCGCCAAGCTCCGAAAGTTGCACGCTTCCTGGATCGAGCAAGCCCAATTCAAAACTTTTAGAAAGATCAGTAGTAGTAAACAAACCACATGCTACAACTTTTCCTGGTAAATCTATCCAGTCGATCACCACTGGCGCCAGTGTGGCAGAATTGCCGATCAGAATGTGCATAAGCTTGTTTCTGTCTTTCCTTGACATGAACCAGAACCTGAGGACGAGAACAAGAAGTTGGACTTGCCAACGTGGTCTTTGCAAACCGTGTAACAGACTCGTGATATGTGTGATATCATTAGAGACAGTCATCGATGTCGGTCCCAAATCTTGCAACACAAGTCTTTGCTCAACGTGCGACTGATGCGACACAATCTTGCTTTGGATTCCTGGACATTGTTTCTTCACGATAAAGCTGTGAATACGAAAGCGCGCGATCCTTTCCAGACGTTTTTTACGCGCCATCCTTTTCCGTCGCTTTCTGTTCGCGTTCCTTTTCTGCCTCATTTTGAGGTTTTTTTGTTGCGCGAGCTGCGATGGTTGCGCGAGCTGCGATCAAGGAAGTTCGGTGCAGTGCCATAATCGGGACGTGGGAATAGCTCTGCTCGCAACATCACAAACCGATATACATATTCTGTTTTGATATCACTTCTCCTTTCAACTGGAAATTTATCGACGCTTTTCCATATGTTATATGCTTGCGTGAGCTGCCACAGCTTGGCAATCCTTACGTGAACATCACGTACTTCAACCATCCTGACTTCACTCACAACCTGTCAGGTGCGATGACATGCTCCATACTGGAAGTGTTAGGCGCCGCTGCCTGTACCAGGAGGACGATACCAAAATACAAACACACATGTACTATGAGCAGAAGAAAATATATAAATAGATAAAAATTATAATAAGAACAAAAATGAAAATGATGATGATGATGATATAATAATAATAATAATAATAATAATAATAATAATAATAATAATAATAATAATAATAATAATAATAGTGCTTCTCTGTCAATGGCTGATGCATTTCTGCACATGCGCCTCCATCGTCTCACCCGTGAGGGAGTACGAAGAATTGACGATAAGCTCTAATGACACCCCCGCAAGGGCAGTTTCCAACACTTCCAGAAGGGCCGGTATGTTCAATGAAAATACTGGTCCAGACGGATCGGTATGTTCAATGAAAATACTGGTGGCACCGACGGGAATCGAACTGGCGACAGGGCCCAGATGGTAGAACTTGACCACTGGGCTATCACGGAATAATAATAATAATAATAACAATAACAATAATAATAATAATAATACTATATCTGAGGCGTACTGATGCAGCTAATGGCATATCCTCAACGGACATAAGCCTCCAATACCCTTGTTCGAGGTCCTCCACCCCCCCGTGTCAGTCTCTCGCCTGGTGATCGGGGCCACCGATGGAGCTCCTGAGGGCAAGACTGCACTAAGCCGAGGTTATTCCGCAGTCCCAGCAACCTCTTGCAAGACAATAATAATAAGAAGAAGAATAAGAATAAGAAAAAAAGAATAAAAAAGAAAAAGAAGAAGAAGAAAGAAAAAAAGAAGAAGAAGAAAAGAAGAAGAACAATAACAACAACAACATATATAAGAAGAAAAAGAAAAAAGAAAAAGAAGAAAGAAGAAGAAGAACAAGAAGAACAAGAAGAACAAGAAGAACAAGAAGAACAAGAAGAAGAAGAAGAAGAAAGAAGAAAGAAGAAGAAGAAGAAGAAGAACAAAGAGGAAGAACAAAGAAGAAGAAGAAGAAAGAAGAAGAAGAAGAAGAAGAAGAAGAAGAAGAAGAAGAAACACAACAACATCAATAACAACAGAAGAAGATGAAACAGAAGAAGAAGAAGAAGAAGAAAGAAGAAAAGAAGAAAGAAGAAGAAGAAGAAGAAGAAGAAGAAGAAGAAGAAGAACAGAAGAAGAAGAAGAAGAAGAAGAAGAAGAAGAACAACAACAACAAAAGAACAAGAAGAAGATGAAGAAGAAGAAGAAGAAGAAGAACAAAGAAGAAGAAGAAGAAAGAAGAAGAAGAAGAAGAAGAACAAAGAAGAAGAAGAAGAAGAAGAAGAAGAAACACAACAACATCAATAACAACAGAAGAAGATGAAACAGAAGAAGAAGAAGAAGAAGGAAGAAGGAAGAAGAAAAAGAAGAAGAAGAAGAAGAAGAAAGAAAGAAAGAAAGAAAAAAAGAAAGAAAAGGAAGAAAAGGAAGAAGAAGAAGAGGAAGAAGAAGAACAAGAAGAAGAAGAAGAAGAAGAACAAGAACAACAACAATAACAACAACAACAGCAGAAGAAGAAGAAGAAGAAGAAGAAGAAGAAGAACAATAACAACAACAACAACACAAGAACAAAAAGAAGGAAAAAGAAGAAGAAGAAGAAGAAGAAGAAAATCCAAAATTTGCATCCACTTCAATGTCTTAGAACAACATTCTTTTTCAAAGATTTTAAGTTTATTTTTCTTTAAATGTTCATGAAATATAAGGAAATACAATGTCAACAAAGAGAGCAATAATGACAACTGCAAGAAACACATAAAATTTGGAATAAAAAATATTGCTTGATCAGAAACTTACATCCTCTTTCACATCTCTAAACGATTTTCTTTGTAGAAGCTGTTTAGTTTCCCTGTCTTTCCATGTTCATGAAATATCAGGAAATGCAGGTCTAAGAAAAAAGAATACTTACAGCGAACACAACAAAGGATCAAAATTTGCAACGAAAGGTTTTTGCAACACCCACACACAGACAAACACATACACAATAGAGATAATGTTCAGTACTGCCAATAATTGGGTAATTGGCTTTACTGTGCATTAAAAGGTCATGTCCATAATCTCATCGGTAGAACCTTCCTCCTCCGTCTATGTTTCGAGATTTATTCAAACAAACATGGTCGGTCGATCCAAAAATTCCATCCACTTTCACGTCTCGAAACCGTTCGTTTTTGGAAAACTTTTAAGTTTCCTTGTCTTGTAATGTTCTCAATAAACCAGGAAACGTGTTTCCAGCAAGGAAAGACAACAAATAAAAAATGTGCACAGGGAGGAAGTTGACATGCTTGACCCACAAAAACGTCAGGTGCTAAATTGTGGCTGTGCCAAAATTTTTTCAAAAAAGGTTCCGGTGACCGACCCGACCCGTTTTTGAAGGTGTAGTTGTATCGTTGCTCTCAACCTCCAACTCAAGAACACTCATGGTGAAGAAGACTGCCGCGAAGACACTGCAAGGAGTCTGCAAGAATCGTCTGGGGGAGCTGTTCCTCCTGGTGAACAACCTGCCAGACCCCGTTCCGTTTGTAAGCGTCGACATTCCCCCTGCTGTTTTTTGCAAGTACGACCTGGCGAAGGGTCAGCTTGCAAGAACAGTGGGGGGCATGAAATACGAGTATGACAAGCAGGGAAAACTAGACATGTTTAATCCAAAGGAGTGGGATGATAAATTAGGGACGATCGATGTCAAGACTGCTTCAAAAAGACAAAGGAATTCCACTAACTTCTTGGATCCTAGTGAAGAGAAACCATCAAAAAAAGTTAAAAAGGCAGAAGGAAAAGGGGGAGGAGTGAAAGGAGTGAAGGGAAAAGGGGGAGGAGGAAAAAAGGGAGAAAAGGAAGGGAAAGGAAAGGGAGAGGATGAAGATGAGGAAGAGGGAGGAGGGAAAGGGAAAGGGAAAGGAGGAAAAGGGAAAGAAGCAGGAGGCCAAGGAAAGGGAGAGGATAGTGAGGAAGAGGAAGACGGAGGAGAGGAAAGGGGAGGAGGGAAAGGGAAAGGAGGAAAAGGGAAAGGGGGAGCAGGAGGGAAAGGAAAGGGAGAGGATAAAGATGAGAAAGAGGGAGGAGGGAAAGGGAAAGGGAAAGGGAAAGGAGGAAAAGGGAAAGGGAAACGAGGAAAAGGAGGGAAAGGAAAGGGAGAGGATGGTGAGGAAGAGGAAGACGGAGAAGAGGAAGGGGGAGGAGGGAAAGGGAAAGCAGGAAAAGGGAAAGGAGGAGCAGGAGGGAAAGGAAAGGGAGAGGATGAAGATGAGTAAGAGGGAGGAGGGAAAGGGAAAGGGAAAGGAGGGAAAGGGAAAGGGAAAGGGAAAGGGAAAGGAGGAAAGGGAAAGGAGGAAAAGGAGGGAAAGGAGGGAAAGGAAAGGGAGAGGATGGTGAGGAAGAGGAAGACGGAGAAGAGGAAGGGGGAGGAGGGAAAGGGAAAGGGAAAGGAGGAGCAGGAGGGAAAGGAAAGGGAGAGGATGAAGATGAGGAAGATGGAGGAGGGAAAGGGAAAGGGAAGGGGAAAGGGAAAGGAGAAAAAGGGAAAGGGAAAGGAGGAAAAGGAGGGAAAGGAAAGGGAGAGGATGGTGAGGAGAGGGAGAGGAAGGAGAGAGGCTGGCGCGACGACGACGAGCTCCTGCGCTTGGAGCAGGCCGAGTGGCAGCAGTTGGCTCCCTGCCGCCCCAACCTGTGGGTTTTAGCGCACGGCCCACAGTAGGGTGGGCGGGCTGGGCCTCGCCCAGCTGAAGATTGGCGAGGCAGACAAATTGCGCTGCTACGAGGATGTCCGCTGCCAAGGGATAGTGATCTTCAAGAACGGTGGAGTCTTCTTCAGCGATCGACCCCTCAACTATCCGCTGGACTTTCTGCTCAGCGCTGACCCCGGCCGCTCACACTGACTGAGCGCCGACCGGGAATCCAGGTATTTTATGCACCCCGTGCCACAGCAGCAGCTGTGGGTGGAGGGTGACGAGCTAGTGTCTTCCTTGCCGGTGCAGACGGCCGCCTCGCTGGGGCTGGACCGCCGCGTCAATCGGCTGTGCCAACGCTTCCTTGATTGGGGGTGGCTCCGCGGCAACAGCCGCGCCGCCACGGCGCGTGGCGCGGTGTCGTTGCTAGAGAGCTGGCGCGCCCTAGCCGCCGCTCACTCTTTACCGCGTGACCCCGATGGCACTGTCGTGAAGGGCTTGCTGAACAGCAAAGACGAAGCCGAATGGCTGGCCAGGCTTTGTGGGACCGCGGCGGCGCCGGCAACAACAACAACAACAAACACCACCGCCTGCGCTGCCGCCACCGCGCTGCTTGGGAGCGGGGTGTTCGCAACCTACGACGCAACCAAGAGGGCAGTGGGTTTCTGCACGGAGCTGCTCAAACTTCTGCGCGCAGGCGGACGCGGGGTTGCGGTGGGGGAGGGGGGGGGGGGGGCGACTACGATAAGCCCCGGGCCTGGGTCGACAAGAGCACCAGCAGCGTCTACTTCCAAGAACCCGCGCCCGGTTCCAGCAGCTCGCAAGCCTACACCCTCGTGCGGCGCGCGCTGCTGCGCGTAGACCTAGAACGAGAGGGCAACCGCGACGTGTTGCTGCGCCGGCACACTTTTCTAGCCCGCACCGGCGCACTGCCCAAGCTCTGCTGGAACAACTCCGAGGGCACGGGAGGGGGGGGGGGGTGGGCGACGTCGCCACCGCGTGCGCCCTGCACTGGGGACTGCCCGACGGCTGCCGCACGGCGCGGGACCTGGACTTTGTGCCCGCTCGTGAGGGCGTGGGGGGGCCCGCGGCGCTGCAGGCCTGGTTGCAGCAAAGCTGCGGAGCCAACACTTCTTCGCTTGACTCGCCCGCCGGCAGGCGCGCGTGGCCGGGTGAGAGCGAACTAGTGAACAACGTCGCGCAGCTGGTGGAAGACGGCCGGTCAGCCCGCGGGTACGCCGACTCACAACAGAGGCGCTTCCGAGAGGGCGAGCACCCTTTGGTGGTGACCGAAGTGGGGCCCTACGCTCTCTTTCGCTATCACATCCCGGACTGGGGGGGGCTCAGCCTCCGCCTCGAGGGGGTTAACGAGCCGAGCACCTGCAATTGCCGCTACGCGTTGCCCTCGCTAAAGGACGCACGCTCCGGCAAGCCGGCCGATGGAATCTGGGGCGGAGATGAACTGCTGCGGCACGAGCCTTTGCTCGCGGTGGGAGCGGACGGCGCGCCGTGCTCTCGGCTGGTGTTCGCGTCCCCTTGGTCCTGGGCCGCCTACTGGTCCTGGCGCAGCTGGGCCCTGCTGAATGCCTTTACGCACTGGCCCGACCGCGTAGCCCCGCGCTGGACAACCACCTGCACCGACCTGAACAAACCTCTTTGGCACCTAGAGCCCGTCCGCCTGCCCGGGGGCGACGACGGCGCCGGGGTCTGGGCCAGCTGCTACCAGCCCCTCTGTCCGCAACCGGTGAGCGCCAGCTTCGACTGGGTCAAGTCCCAGCTGCAGACCGAGCAGGAGGAGGAGGAGGACCAAGGCCAGCCTCGGCAGGCGTTGGGCAGCAGCAGCTGGGCGGCCCCCGACCCCGACCCCGACTCGGTGCAGCGCGACACCAACCAGCCGCCCTGTGGCTGGGACCGCGGCCTGTGCCTCGCCCAGCAAGACCGCTGCTCCTGCTACTCCGACTTTCTGGCGCTCCCCAACACCGACCCCGCCCTGCTCAGCCTCGGCGCCAACGGCATCGCGCGGATCCCCCGCTCTTTGCGCGAGGATGCCTGCAGCCTCGTCGACGACGCACTGCCCCTTGTTGTTGCACGTAGCGCCCGAGCCCTTGGACTGGGCCGCACGGCAGCCGCTGCGCACGTCGAGACTACCGCTTCGGCCAACGCACCGGCACCTGCCGGTGCGGCTCTTTTGTCTCGGTCGACGGCTCTGACTGCTACCAGTACTCCGAGGACGAGCCCGAGTATTGCCTCAACCAGCCCAACGCTGGCTTCCTCGACAACTACTACACCAGCCCCCCCCACGGCTACCCTGCCAGCTGCAACGTGCCACCTCAGCGCTGCCTGCACGCCTTTGGCAGCAACGCCTGCCGCCGCTGGCGCGGCGCCCTGGTAGACAGGCGCGACTGCTTCGGCTGCAATTTGCCCAGGCTGAAACTCATTGTCCCCGACTCCCTGGCGCGCGGGGTCTGCGACCCCGCCGCGGGTTGCTCCCGGTGCCTCGCCGGCTACTTCGGTGCCTACTGCGAGTACGTCACCCTGGCGGAGGGCTGCTTCGACCCCACGGCCGCCGGCTCCGACACGCCCTCTCTCTGCGTCTGGAATTGGTACCTCGGCCAGTTCGAGGAGCTGCGCTACAGCACCATCGACGCCGACCTACTCCGCGTTCCCCGCCTCTTCGAGAAACGGTCCTGCGCCCTTCCCGCCTGCAATGGGCGCGGGGTCTGCCAGCAGCAGCGCGCCTTCCCCGGGCTCGAATACGACTGGGACGTGCTAACACCCCTGCCAGACTTCAACTACCAGCTTAACAGGTTACTCTTCGACGCCTACCGGCTCAACCTACAACAGGAAGAACAAGTGGAGGCTAGCCTGCGCGCCGCCGCGCTGGGGCAGCGATGCCTCTGCGAACAGGGCTACGGCGGCCGATTCTGCGAGACCAGGGTCTGTGTCCCCGCCTGCCATCCCGCCGCCACCTGCGTCCTGCCCAAGGAAAGTGGCGCAAGGCAATTCTGTCGCTGCCCACTCGACTCTTCTAACCGCTGCCTCAGACCCGAACAAGACACCTGCCGCTGTGACGTCATGGCCTTCCACGACGAAGGTCTCCAGCCCTGGCCCGAAATCTCCTGTGGGCCCTCCACCCATTCCTACCTACTCGCTACCCCCAGCAGTTTCTACAGCTGGGCCTGCGAGTGCGACCCTGGCTTCGAACGCTGCGAAAGCGGTGTTTGCTGCTCTGAACCCTACTCTGATTTCATCTAACCTCTCCAGCCCGCGCCAGCGGGCTGGAATAAAGGAACAGGGAGGAAGGATGGGGAGGTGCACATACCCCCCCCCCCCCCTTCCTCCTTTGCCTATATTCCAGCCCCACACAAGCGGGCTGGGGAGCAAGCCCCAGCCCGCTATTTCTTTCAATAATGACAAAAAAGTGCGCATAGCTCTGGCCTGGGTCAGCGCCGGAATCACTCTCTTCCTGGCTTTGGCAATTTTATGTCACGCTTTATACAGGGCGGTCCTCCAAGACTCCAAATACACAGCGCTTGCAAATAATACAAAAACTGTTGGTATTAATAGTAGTAGTAGTAACAGCGGCACCTGCCAGGCTTTACAAACACCAGACCCTAAGATCAGAATTTACACGCTGGTAGTGGATCTGTGTTTAGCTGCAATGCTAGCTTGGGCCTCCTTTAGTATATTCGTCTTGGCTAGCCAAAACTAGGCCGATCATTAAGAAAACTGTTTTTTTTTTCAAATGAATTTTTTTTTGAAATGCACTGAGCAAGTTAAAAAACAAAGGAAAAACGCGCTTCCAAACAAGAACTTTATTAGCAGAGAGTAAGCAGTCTCATTCTAATGAGAATCACTCGTCGGATGACCTGGCCCTAGTAAAAAAGGCGTTAAAAACTACGTGCACAGTCATGAAGAACCAAGATCATCCTTGCCTACACGGGGGCGTTCTTTCGACGCTTTTCCTCTTCTTTGCTCTGTGGTGGGGGGTGAGGGAAGCTTTGGCTGTGCTTTTTTTTTAAGACAAAAGCCTCTAAAGGAAAAAACTGCAGTATCATCATGGTTGTTACCAGAGAACCATGTCGTACCTTGCAAGTGTTCGGCAAGCAATTGCTTGATGTGACCAAGCCAGTGTCCTTGCTGGTCAGGCATCATTCCATCATAGGATTCGTACGCAATTTTTATCTGTCGCAGGGAAGATTTCGTTTTCTCATTTCCTAGCCAGTGGCCCAAAGGCGTCTGGAGAGCACTTGCTTGTCCGTCTATTTCAAAGGCAAGCGGCATGGCGTCGTACACAGGGCCGTCGTTTACGTGGCACAAAAAGACAAACCTAACACACCTATCATTTGTCACTTTGAGTGTGCAGAGGAAGAGGCCTGGCCAGTGTTGGAGTTTAAATGGACGTGCAGCTCGCGTATATCCTAGATTTCTTAGCTTTTCAGACAGCTTTGTTCTTTCTTCTTCGCAGGTGCCGGCGGCTGCCTCGCACAAACTCTGCGCTGCCTCCGGCTCTGCTAGTGCCTGAGCAGCCTCAGCCCAAACCTTTTTTAGCTCCAAAGACGCATAGAATTCATCATACATTGGCCGCGGCCTCTCCGTATTGCGGCAAGTAGAACACCTTTTTCCTGTGCAACGCAGCTTTTTGAGGTTAGCCCACCAATCACCCCGATTCCACTCGTGCGTGTCCTCACTATATTCGTGTATTTGTCTTGTTCTATTTGACATGGTCACTAACTGTTTGAGCTTTTTTCGCATATTTTCTACGTTATACTCCAAATCCGTACTAGAGCCTTGTTGTCTGTTTGGAGAAAGCAATTCTTGCTCCTCGGGCCTCGGCCGAGATGGCGATGCCTCCTCATAGAGCACATTCAAGGCACTCTGAAGAAAGAAAGCCTCTTCGGAGCATTTCACGTCTTTAGCACCGCGGCGGATGACGTCCTGCAAATACCATAACCAGCCCCCGGACAGAGGGCGTCTTGGTAAACAAGGTCTCTTAGGGCTCCTCGCAGCAGTGTACTCTGTGGACGACAAGTGTATTTTTCCTTGCAGCTATATTCATTGATGCATTTAAGTGACCTTATAAAGCACAGAACCCCTGTACAAGGGAAACTTAGCGTCGGGGGGTTTTTCTGTGTCTTCAATGCATCCTGTAACTCTTTTGCGGCTGGGCATCGGGTGCTTGAGACATAAATGTCCACGAAGATTTGCAGCCAATCGGAGGGAATGTCTATTGGAAACGGCCTTTTTAGTATCGTGGCCCTTGACTTTATGAAATTCTTTACTCGTTCCTTTCCTCTTTCCATTTTTGTCCAATGCACGACTTTTAAGGAAGATGTACTGAGCTGAAGGGATTTAATCGCTTGGTCCCTACAAGATTGGGAGAGAGAGAGAGGGGGGGGGGAAGTTACTCTCCTTCCCCCCTCCCTCCCCCCCCCCCCCCCCTTGCCTCCCGCCCTCCGCCCTCCTCCTCTCCTTCATCTCCCCGGGGCACTCCCCCCCTCTCTTGCTCCCTGTCTCCTCCCCCCCTCTTGTTTGCTTTTCTTTTTGAGAGTCCAGACTTTTGTCTAGAAAGAATGCAAGCCGAGCCTCCTTCCCCCCAGCTTCTACTGGCAGGGCACGCCTGGACCAGCTGGCGTTTCTCGCGCATTGCCAAAACACAAAAAGGCAGTGAATATATAGTTTTGTGCGCAACCGCGGCGGGTCAGCCCCAAAGGCTGACACTGTGGGGGCCCGCCTGGTTGCTGCTCTTGGCCAATAAGGGCTATGTGGCCGGTCTCCGTCTGTCCAGACAGGCCGTGGTCGATGACAGAAAGGGGGCCAAGTTTGACCAGAAAAAGGGGCTCATGGAAGTCCAGCTGTACAAGAACAAACCCCTCCGAAAAAAAGCCACGCTCGCCCCGCCACAGCCTCCTCATCCCCACAAAAGGCGCAAGGTAGAACCCCCCCATGCTGCCCTCGGGGGCAAGCATGCCCCCCGCAACCCCCCTGCCTCTTCGTCCTCCCGCGGGTTGAGGAGGGGGAGCGAAGAGGACGAGGAAGATCGCACCGTCAACGAGCGGCTGGCCGATCAGGACGTGAACGAGGAAGACGCACTGTCAACCCTGCAGCTGTTGCGCTTCCTGCACCGGGGGAGCGGGTCAGAGCCGTGGTGCAGGCTCGTCAAGGCCCAGCCCCGCCGCGCTAGCGCTCAGCCCGCGCTAAGCACTGGCTGGAAGGCCCCCGACTATGAGCTCGACCACACGCAGCTGCCCGCGCTGCAGCAATACCTAGACGAGCTCTGGGACTCAGCGCCCGACCAACCCTCGGCCGATTCCCCCTGGGTGCGCCCACGCCAGGACCTTTGCGCGCCGCGCTGGTTCTTCAACCAAGAGCGCAGGCTTGTTCGCCTACTTAGGCGCTGTGCCGCGCACGGCGGCCCGGCCGACAGCGGCAGCAGCAGCAGCAGCTCTCTCTTCCCGCGCGCGGACTCGGTTTCGGTATCGGCGTCGGCGTCGGGGTCGCCGCACCTCACCAACGACCAGGAGCTCGCGCTAAAGACCTGCCTGCAGGGCTCCGTCGGGTTGCTGACTGGCGCTGGGGGAGCGGGCAAGACCACGCTGCCGGACAGGTCAAGCACTGCGGGCTGCCCGCCCTCTTCATTGCCATGACTCGAAACGCCGTGCAGGTAGCCCAGCGCCGCGGCCTGGCGGGGGCCAGCCCCCTAGCGCCCAGCCCGCTAGCGCGGGCTGGCGAGCAGGGGCAAGGGGGCTCGGGGGGCAGCATGCCCCCCGTGACGATCCCGGACCACAAGACCCAGGCCTGGCTGTGCGTGCGCGGGGGGTGCCCCGCCGAAAGAAAGACTCGGACGGCGGGGCTCTGCCCCTGGGGCAGCCGTACGCGGCGCTCATCGACGAAGTGTCGCTCATGTCACCGGCCTTTTTGCTGCAGCTGCTGCTCGCGCTGAACAAGTTGGCCCCCCAATGGCAGCGACTCCTTCTGCTAGGAGACCCGTCGCAGCTCCCCCCGATAGGCTACGGCTCGGTCCACTCCCTCATGCAAAAGCTCTACCCCCAGCACTGCGCGCAGCTCACCTCGGTGCTGCGTCTGGCCACGGGCAGCACGGAACTGTGCCTGGCGCAGCGGCTCGCGGCCCAGCTGCGCATCGGAGAAACACCGCTACTCTCCGACCTGGAGCGCTGCTTGGAGTACGTCCTGTACACAGACAAAGCCGCCGACTGTCACGGGCTAGCCACGCGCCTGCGCACGTTGCATGACCGATACGCCCTGCAGCCCGAGGGCCTGCTCACCCGCGTCCTGCAGGGCGAGCAAGCTTTTCCTGACTGCCAAGTGATTGCCGTGCGCAGGGCCGAGGTGGATCTCGTCAACAACGAGCTGGCCCGCCTGGCCGGCGCTCATCCCTAGTACGGCGTAGGGGCTTGGCCGGGCGCCCCCACCCGCTACGCTCTCCGTGTCAGTCTCAAAGTTCGACTCAACTGCCGGAACCTCGAGAGTCTCAGCCCGCCGCGTTTGGAAGACCTGGGGTTCAACGAAGAGGAGGAGCAAAAGCGGGCAGCTGCGGGCGCAGCAGGGGCCGGCCCCAGGCTTGGCGATCCCTCCCTTCTCGATGCGCCCATCCAGCCAGAGCTGCTGGTACGAGACGAAGTGCGCTGTGTGGGTCTCGTTGTGCGCATCCAGGACGTCCTGTACACCTTGGACGGGCGCTGGCCCGAGGGGGTGGCTCCGCTGAAAGTAGTGGAAATTACTAGCACCGACCGCCAGCCCGCCTACCCGCTCTCGCACGCTCTGTCCTACCGTGTCTTCACTCTTTGGTTTGCGGGCGGTCTCGGCCCCAAACCACGCCTCGTGCAATACTGGTCAAAGCGCCAGCACGGCGAGGACGCTCTAAAGCTCGCATATGCAAAAACGGATATCTGTGTTCAAGGCGGAGAATTCGACGATGTACTGATAGTGCTCCCGCCAACACCCTATTCCCCTCGCCACCACTTTTTGGCACAAATCTTGTACACGGCGCTCACGCGTACTCGTCGTGATTGCAATACTTACGTTTTGCAGAGAAGCCCGCCCGCAGCCAGCTACCCGCCGGATTTGGGAGGTTTTTGGAAACAATGTGTGTTGCGCTGGTCCCACGAACCGCGCAGCATAACTGCCTTGCTTACGCCCCCGCTCTGGGCCGAAGATGAGTCCGAGCTATGAAGACTACGAAAACTTTTGCATTCTCCCCCATCTCGGCAGCAAAAGGAATTCGTTCCAAGGGTCTAGTTTAAAAAAAATTAAACTCTTTTTTTTTAGTCTTCTTTTAATCAGCGACGCTGCAGTGAACGCGGTGGGCCAAGCCAAGCACGAGTGCCGGCGTTCCTAGCGCGAGTAGCAGCGTCAGGGCCAAGCGCAAAAAGAATGCGTAGCCATACCTAGAGTCACGTTCCGTGGATTGAGTCTCTCGGGCCGTCGCCTCGGTCTGCGTGGTTAGGCTATAGACACTAGAAGAATCCGCGGGCCTAGCGAAAGGGAAGCGAGCCAGGACAGACAAGGAAAGAACACACCCTGCCGAGGATAGATCGACTGCCTGCAGAACTACCGGGGCGCACAAGGCCGGAATGCCCAAGCAAAGCAGGGCCAAGGACAGGACCCACAAATCTTGGGCCCACAGGTTGGTCTGTGAAGCACTACGTCTGTACTCCGCCCTCACGCAAGGGTCACTTGCTTGCCGGCACTCCGCCCACGAACTCAGGATCACTACACAAGAGGGCAGACGCCGAGCCCGACCATGCGCTGGACCGCTGCCGGCTGTCCGTGCTGCCCCGGGCCGTCCGCACGACCTCGTGGCTCCTGTCGCTGGCCCGCTGCCCACAGGCGTCCTGGTTCGAGGCCCTGTTTGGCCAGCGGTCCTGCGCCGCCATCTGCACCCCGCTCCAGGGACGTTTGCAACAGCGCAACAGGCGGGGCGAGGCCAAGTTCTTGCTGTACACCACGGTTCCCCACGTAGAGGGCCACGAGGTCACCGTGTACTACTCGTGTGACTTTCTCCTGCACGTACCCGCGGGGGCGCAAGAGCCCGCGCCGCTCGTCGGGGCGGAGGTTGACGTAGAGGCGCTGCTGCTCGCCCAGCTCGCGCAGATCCGGCCCTGCTACGACCTGTTGCTGGCCGCGGCCCGCCAGGAGGGGGTGAGCGCTTCGCGGGTACTCCACCAGCTGCTGCCGGAGGCTGGCTGGGACTTGGCGTGCAGGCAGCGGGACGGGGTGCAGCTCTTTGTGCATGATCGCTACGGGGCCAGACACGTCAGCCCGCCGAGTGCCCCGCGCCCGGACGACGAAGACGACGAAGCGGCCTCCGCGGCGGCCGGCTCTGCCGGTGAGCGCTCGCCCGTGGGCGGCGCCGAGCCGCCCCGCAAAAGAGCTCGGGCGGACGGGCGGGCGGAGTAGCCCGGGCCCCGGCCGGACACTGTAGGGGGGGGGGGGCTTCGCCCACGTCAGCGCGGCCGAGCGCCCAGCCTTGGTGGGCCGTGAGGAGTAGCTAGTAGACCCGGCTCTGGGGGTAGCTAGCTAGCGCGACTCCGGCGTGGGCTGGCGCGGGCCTTGGGCCCGGCCCCGCCTTTGTATTAATTACGCCGCCGCAATAAAGCAGCGAGCCAGCTGGCAACAGCTCAGGGCCGGGCCGGGGGGGAAGGGGACCAGTCGTCGCCGCCGGCCGCACCGGAGGGTCGAACAGCGCGCACCACTAGGACCGGCCGCCCCTCCTCTCCTCCTGCCAGGTCACATCGTCCCCCGGCGAACCCCCTCTCCCCCCCTGAGGAGCGGAAGCCGGAGGGGGGAGGGGGGTGGCCAGGCCACCGGCCCCCACTCCCCCCGGCCCTCCCAGACAGACTGAGAGGCCTCCGGAGGCGGGGAGAGGGCAGGAGGAAGGCGGGGGACGAGGATCATCATCCCCTCTGCTTCTTCCACTTTCCCTTTGCCGGCCCTGGCCGCTCGCTCGCCGGCGTCCTCTCACCCCTCCCGGCTCTAGCTCACTCACTCTCGGCCGTGGGCTACGGGGCACGAGAGCGCTGGCCTCTGCCCTAGCGCGCGGGGCGACCTCCGGCGGAGGAAGATGGAAGACTGTTTGCTATTGCTGGCGGCCGACCGGTGGCACACGCTGTGGCCCCCGCCGGCGGCGGACGCGACCGCGGGGCAGCGCCTCCTGCTCGAGCCGTGGACGGACTGGGCCCACGCGGTCGCGTGCGAGCGGCTGTGCGCCCTGTTCGAGCGCGTGCCGGCCCCGCGGGCCGGCCGGGCCTGGCGCGACCAGCTGGACCCTAGGCTCGCGCACGTGCAGCTGTCGGCCGAGCTGTCGCGGCAGCGGTCGGACCTGAACCGCGGGGCGTGCAAGCTGCGCGGCCTGGACCTGCCGCTCGGGGGCGCCATCGCGGCGGCCCTAAACCTGCTGCCCGAGCACGCGGCGGTCGACCTGTGCGGCAGGCCGGGCGGCTGGGTCAAGGCGCTCGCCGCGCACCGGCCGCACGGCACGCTGATCCTGGGCAGCACGTGGATGGGCTCGCCCACGCCCAACAGCGGGTACGACCCGCTGCTGCGCGCGTGGGGCCGCACCGGGGGGCCGGACCTGACAAACGTGCTGCTGGACCAAGCGGGCGCCGACGACACGGACCTGCGGCGTCCCGAGGCGGTGGCGCGCCTGCGGCTGGCGTGGGCGCAGCAGCTGCGGGACCGCGAGCTGCCCTGCACGCTGGTCTTAGCGGACGGGGGCGCCCCCGAGGCGGCCGACCAGGAACGCCGGGGCGTGTGCCTGCTGGCGGCGCAGCTGCGGCTGGGCACGCACCTGCTGTCGGCCCACGGCCCCGCGGGGGGCGAGGAGCGGCGCCGGGCGCTGCTGGTGTGCAAGTTCTTCGGCGGGCTGGGCGTGGCGTCGCAGCTGGCCTGGCCACCGCGGCGCTCGCGTTCGACGAGTGGTGTGTGGTCAAGCCCGTGGCGAGCCGCTCCGCCAACGCCGAGGCGTACTTGGCGTGCCGGGGGCCCGCCTGCCCCGGCCAGCGCGCGGCCCTGGCGGAGCGCGTGCTGCTTGCCGTGCTGGCCGAGCAGCACGGCGTCGTGGGGGCCCTGCTGGCCTTCCGCGAGCAGTTCCGCCCGTACATGGCCGCGCGCGTGCGGGTGCAGCACGACTGCCTGGCCTTCTGGCGCCGCGCCCGGCCGCAGCAGGCCGAAGTCCGGCGGGCGCTGGAGCAGCCGCCGGCGCCCCGCGCCCGCAAGCCCCGGCCGGAAGAGGAACGGCGGCGGCGCCAGGACTGGCAGGCCCGGCTGGCCCGGTGCGCGCCGCAGTGCCTGCCCGCGGCCGCGGCCGCGGTGGGCGGGCGCCGGCTGCTGGCGGACCCCAGCCTGCAGGCCCGCGCGACCGTGCCGGTCCTGCAGGCCCTGCAGGGCCTGCGGCCCACGGCGCCGCCGGACCTCAACTTTCTGGCGCTGGTGTGGGCCTACGTCTGCGCCGTGCGGCCGGCGGCCGGCAGCGAGGCGGCCGCGGTGTTGTCTGCGCCGTGCGGCCGCGGGGTCGTGCGCCGGTTGGCTGTGGGCCGGCCCCGAGGGTTGCTTCCTGGCGCCGGCGGCCGCGCTGCCGGGCCCGCCCGGCTTCGTGGCCATCTATCTATCTATCTATCTCTATCTATCTATCTATCTATCTATCTATCTATCTATCTATCTATCTATCTATCTATCTATCTATCTATCTATCTATCTATCTATCTATCTTATCAGTCTATCTATCTATCTTGTGGCTGCGTCATGCATCACACTGTTGTTTACTTTGTTAGAACCAACAGTATGGCGCAGTGATTCCAGTGCAGTTTGGAAATCAACACTGGTATATGGATGCAGAAAGCCTTGTGGGAGGGAAACGCTTTGGAAATGTCATCAAAATCGGGAGCGGGCAAGGCGGCCTGCCAGCCATCACCTATCCAGTTGGTAAGCATGCATGAAGCCAGGCGGTGCCGCGTGTCGTTGCATACACAGATACTATAGCTATTATAAATGGGGAAGCTTTGGTTTTGTTATGGCTTTCACGAAAGATGTTAGAGCAGGACCCCCTATAACACTTTCATATAGTAGAGCGAGAAGTGTTAGTAAAACACGCGGTACAAAGCTTTGCGAAAGGGAGCAGCAGACGTTACTGCGGCTAGAGAATGGGTCCCATTTGTACACTCCTTGGAGAGTACAAATGGACCCATCCTTGCCTGCTATGCAGAGAGGGCATTGCGCTATGACATCAAGAAACAAATCCCATGTAATTGTGTCTTATATGTTGAAGATGAGTCAAGAGATCCCATAATCAGTATAAGAACAAAAGCAAACAGGTTCTATCATGCTTGGTCATTAGTTATAGTAGACTACGGATGGCCAGAGGAAGTGAAGGAGCAACACAAAATTATTGATGTCAAAGAGGGTGACTTAGTTCAATACCTTGGAAGGGTTGGCTTAGATGTAACAGAAATGGAGAGACAAATGAGTGAGCTCTAACTTAGCTTTTTACCTTTCAATTCTGTTGTAAAAAAATCAATTAAAGTTTTTCACGAAACGTACACGAAGTTTAAACTCAAGCACACATGCGGCAACAACCTCGAAACTTTAATACGGGCCGGATCAAGACTGAGTCCAATCAAAAAGAACTTACTTACATACATACATACATACATATATACCTAACCCTAACCCTAGCCCTAACCATTGCCTTGAGGAATGGCCTCTGCCGTGGGCTCGAAGGCCTCCACCCACCGCGAGTGGTCCCAATGACGTCCTAGCTAGGTTCTGCGTGATTGGATCCTTCATCCGGCCCGTATCAAAGTTTGGAGCTCGCGGAAGCATGTTTGAGTTCAAACGGGCCCTTATAAATGTGACTGCCGGCAGTTGCTGTATATGCCACGAGATTATTTTTACGTGAAAACTATCTTTATGGGGCGGCGCCGCAGCCGCCGCGAAGACATTCGGTGCTGCCGCGACTTGCAAGGCTGTCTGGCAGGTCTTCGAGCACGTGTATCTGCATGAACATGAGTCCATATTTGTTTGAAATAATTTGCGAGCTTATCACAAGGGATTTTTTGTATGTATGTCTTTTGTAAGCAAGAAATGTATTTATGCGGCGGCGGCGCATGCGCCGTCAATATTGGCCGCCTGGTAAAGTTCGCTTTCTCACTCGTCAAAGAGGCCCGCGGACACTTCGGCCGTGCAAAGCTTTACCAGGGTTTTTTATAGTGCCCGCGACTTCAACCAGCCACTGAGCGCCTGGAACACGCGCAGCCTGCGGGACGCAGATATGGCATTCTACCGCGACTTCAACCAGCCGCTTAGCGCCTGGGACATGTCGCACGTTGGGGACATGAAGAGCATCTTTCAGCATGCCAGGGCCTTCAACCAGCCGCTGAGCGGTTGGAACGTGTCTTCGCTAATCCCGGGCGACGCTTACTTTTGAGACAACCGCTGGCTCTTCGACGGCGCTTGCTCCTTCAATCAAGACTATGCGGCGGCGGCGCATGCGCCGTCAATATTGGCCGCATGGTAAAATTCGCTTTCTCACTCGTCAAAGAGACCCGCGGACCAGTGCATTAGGTCCAAACGCAGTCCCAGTGCATAGACTAGAATTATGGTTTCTGTCTTTGATACATCCAGTCGCTTTTCATCTCTTGTTCTCTTCGCGCCGCGAACGTCGCGGCGGTCGCGGCAGTGAAAATCTGGATACAGGTTATTTTCATGATTGTTCATCTGTATATGCCCTGTAAGCGGTTGGTTTTGCTCACTGTAAAGGTTTTGAAAGGATAACATGAGAAGAATGACATCGGGGTCTTGCGCGTACGGCCTAACCCTAACCCTAACCCTAACCCTAACCCTAACCCTAACCCTAATTTTAACCCTAATAAACCTAACCCTGCAACCCGCTGAACGATTTTCTCCGGCATGCTGGCAGGACCCGGCTGGGGCGGCCCAAACACACTGCTTTGAGTCCAAACGGCGAGAGACAGCGAGCCGAGCCGCCCCGGCATAGCCCGGCAGCCTGGCGGGGTGCTGAACCCTAACCCTAACCCTAACCCTTGCCTTGAGGAATGGCCTCTGCCGTGGGCTCGCCGGCCTCCGCCGCAAGTGGTCCGAATGAGGTCCTGGCTAGGTTCTGCGTGATTGGACCCTTGATCCGGCCCGTATTGAAGTTTGGAGCTCGCGGCCGCAGGTTTGAGTTCAAACGGGCCCTTATCCCGCAAGGTGTGCCTTGAAGCTTATGTGACTGCAACCGTGACCGGGACATCTTTCCTCCTCGCCCTCTGCCGGCAGTTGCTGCAGTGAGCCGGTGTTGGGGAGCTGAAGAAGGCAGCCGGTCGCCCGACCCGTCCTCGAATGCCGAGCCCAGCAAGCCGAGCGTTGGTTCACACGGCCTAACCGTAACCCTAACCCTAACCCTAACCCTAACCCTAATAACCCTAACCCTGCAACCTGCTGAACGATTTTCTCCGGCACGCTGGCAGGACCCGGCTGGGGCGGCCCAAACACACTGCTTTGAGTCCAAACGGCGAGAGACAGCGAGCCGAGCCGCCCCGGCATATTGTGAATATTATTTTTTAGTGAAGAATATTTTCATGGGGCGGAACCGGCGCCGCAGCCCGCCGCCAAGACATTTGGTGCGTGCTACCGCTACAGGTAAGCCACTGTGGCAGCTCTTCAAGCACGTGTAGCTGCATGCATATGAATCAATATTTGTTTGAAGTAATTTGCGAGCTTAACAAAGGGATTTATTGTCTTTATATTAACTTGAATAGTAGAACGGTGTTAGGAACCGGAGCACTTAATGACTTGCTGAATTAGGCAAATCTGAGTTGTTTTACTTATACACAGATTGAGGTACATAAAGTTGGCGCGCTACTAAGACGCGTGTCCTGTCCTGACTATCACACTTTAACTGATCAGTCTAATCGTAATTATTCAAGTCAAATGAATACTGTCAGTCCTATCAATAAAGATTTCAGTCCTTAATTGTCAAATTACACGGCCTAATGAATTATAATTACCAATTCTATTCTAACAAAGAACTTGGTATAAAGCTCGCCCTAATTCAATAGGACGTAGTCATACTATCTGCCATCCTAAATCACTACCTACTAATATGAGCTGAGCCTCAATTGCTTAAGAGCAGAAAGAGTCACTTCGCATAGAGAGAGTCACTTTGCATAGTGTCCAGTCAGCCTGTCAGCACCGCGCTTAAACACTGAGGGGCTCACGATCTTCTTTGACAATATGTCAGCTCGATTGTCCTCCGACGGTACCCATCTGACCACAACCTCCCCCTTACGTATCGATTCAGTCAAGTGATGGTGTCGAAGTGCAATATGTCGCAACCGCTTGCCAAACACTGAATTTGGTGCCGTACTCACCGTGGCCTGATTATCAACATTCAACACCGGCGTCGACATCAACTCCTTGCTAAGCGGATTGAAGTCCGACCATGGTAAAGACTTCACCACGTTGCGAACCGCCTCCAAGTCGTGCAAGACCTCAGACGCAGCGTACGTCTCGCTTTCCTGCGTCCCAGTAGCAAGATGCTTCTGAGTCGTAGACCTGATCGCAACCGGCCCACCAGCCAGAAACACCACTCCCCCCGTCCTGGAATACATCTTTTCCCCACTTCCCAACGACGAATCTGAGTCCGCCTCAAACACTCTGTTGCCGTCGAACGCAAACCGCACACCCCTGTTGCTCACATGGACGAAGTAGCGAAGCAGTTGCTCTGCCGCACAATAATCGAATTTCTCCTTGTTTGCCTGATGCTCGGCTAAGCATGCAATAGCCGTGACCGCCTCTGGGACACTCGCCTGCTTTGAGCTGATTCTGGACAGCAAACCGATATCGTTCGGGCGGTTCGCTAAGTTTAGTTTGTTGGCTACATAGGGTGCGGCCGCAAGCGTCCGTTGCCAGTCTTTGAGTTTGCCAGTATTGTTTATCGCCTTGACCAGTGGGGACAGCGCCATTTGTCGTCCAGCTTCCGTGGCGAAACAGACATGGCCAGCGCTCAGGTTGGCTCCGTTTGCTAGCAAGGACAAGTAGAATACCACCGCGAGCTCGGCGGCGTTGTTGAGTTTGAAGGGCAGCATCTGCATCATGCTTGTGTGTAGGCCTTTGCGCAGGACTTGGTGGGGCGCCCTTTTGGCCAGGAGCCTGGGTTCCAAGAGGCGGACCCTGACCAGCGTTTCGTTCCCAAACTCGAAACGATAGACCGCCACATCTTTCGGGTCCCAGGGTTAAAGTAAAAAACCGGAAAATCCTTGGCCTCTTCAGCTGTGCTCTCAGAGAAGCTCCACAGCGCGTTGGCGTACCGATGCATAAGACCCCACAGTTGTGCCCAGGCTTGGCCAAAAATCTCTTTTTTTTCGTCGACAGCAATGTTGGCTAGCAGGCCCTCGTCGTCGGGCTGGGTGTAGCAGAACAAGAAATTATGATTTTTTTCAATGTTGTTTTTTTTTAAATGTGTCCGACCAGTGAGGCTTAATTTTGCTGAATCCGCGCGTCTCGCTAGCTCCATTTTTGTGCAGGCACAGAAAAGAGCTCCATTGCTCATAACCTTTTGCTAGGCCTTCGTACTGGCAACCATCAATAAAAAAAACGTAACAATATTGGTGCGCTTTGATTCTTTTTCATCCCAAAACACAAGTGGAGATCTGTCGTCTTCAGATTTCTTCTTCTTTTCAGCATGGTGGAAACGGCGCTGGTAATGGGAAAGCAACCCGCTAACATTCTTCGCGTTGCGGAGCCATCTAGGTATTCGATGGTTTTCGCAGCGCTTCTGTAGCGTTTTGAAGAATTCCTTGATGCTTCCCTTGTCAGGAGACCGAGTTTTTCCACATTGCTTGCACGCAAAGACCTTGTACAAAAGTTTCGTGTACTGCTCGGCCGCAGCGGTCATGTGCATTGCCCCCGGTTTGGTGGTAATGGAGTAGTCGTGTAGCGCCTCCAACCCCTTCGCACCTTCTACTTCAAATTTAAAGAACTTTTTTGCATGAATCCAGGATTCATCGTCGGTTCTTCGGTTTCATCTTCGGGTTCTTCGGTTTCATCTTCTGGTTCTTCGGTTTCATCTTCGGGTTCTTCGGTTTCTGCATAATGAACCAACACGTCCAAAAAAGATATGTATTTTCTTTCTGGGGGAAACCGCAGATTTGCAACCAAAGCTACAGCTTTCTTTAGAAGATCAAGCTTGCTCTGCTGGGTGCCTGGAGCAGCTGCTTTTTCCTGGAGCTTATCTTGTAATAATTGCACACCGCTTTGGAACGCCTCCTGCCACTTGTTGGAGGATTCGGGACCTGCCATGTCGTTGGCCAGTAAAGTGACAAATACGCCAAGGCTCAGTTGGGTATGCAGTGGCGTGTCCTTGTCTTTGTTCAGGCTGCTTAGCAATTGCAACGAGCGAAGGCTCAGCTCGCTGGCAGATGCGTTAAGATCGCACTCGTACAAGCCCGCATGGCCCAAGCAAACGCTCGGTGCCCTCGCCTTGTGTCTGCTCGAGGCGTGGGCCGTGTACACAAGAAGATTAGACGCCTTTAAATCAACCAACACCGCATAGACACGGGTTTAACCGTTCTCGTCGCGTGCGCAAGCAAAAGCTCAAACCAAATTTCACTTTAATGTCGGGGGGCAAGCTGCATCTGACTCCCTCCGAGGAAAGACTCGTGGCCGGCCTGCTGCGCAGATTGGCACACAGTCCACACGCGGCACAGCTCAACCGGTTCGCCCTGGTGCAGGTCATTCAAGACCCATCGGCTCTCATCGTGGATCTAGACGGCAAGGAGAGTCCGCAGCTGACCGAGCGCTTCTTGGACTTTCTACGCTGCTTCCTCGTCGTGCTATCGCGACGCATCATTATCCGTCTAGTCGCAGAGGGCGCGCTAACCACTGACCAGGCCTGGGCCGCCTGCACCGCACACATCCTGCAAAGCCATGGCTAAGTGAAAAAATGGCAGAATCTCGACGACGCGCAGCCCGCTCCCGACGGCGGGGCTGGTGCGCCGGGGCCGAGTGCGCGGCCCGCACGCCACCGACAGCTCAGGGTCTACAACAAACTGTCTTACCACCTGGTCTTCCCACGCCTAGTCCTGGGGTGGGCCGATGCGGTGCTCCTCGTGCGCCAGGCGACCAAGGACTTCTTGTGCCTCTGTCCGGCCTTCGCGGACCTCGACCTGTCCACCATCGTCGACCTTTCCATCTATAAAAAAGGAGGAGGGATGTGCCGTTACCCGTTCTGCGACAAGGCCAAACGCAGGCCGTGCGAGGGCTGCTTCCAGGCACCCCCGGGCGACCTTGGGCTCTGCCCCTATGGCTCTTATTGCCACAAACCCGTCTACGCCCAGCGACCCCTCATGCCCTTCGGACGCTACGACCTCTGCAGCTCCAGCTCCTCGCCCTTTTCTAGTTCCCACACAGCCGACCTCCAAGATCCTCCATACGACCTTCTCGTCACAAGTCTCCGCTTCTCCCCCGCCCAGCACATGACCGAACTCGAGCTAGACGAGTTCGTCGCGCTGTCCAGCGTCGGCGAAACCGACGCCACGCGGGCGGGTCCTGCCTGGCACCAGCCTGGCGCCGAGGCGCTTTTCGGCGCGCGGCACAGTAAACCCACGCCGCGCACCCGTCCTGAACGCAAGAGGGGGACCTCCTCACCCCACCCGAGCCGTGCAGGCGCCGCGTCTTCTTCTTCCTCTTCTTCTTCTTCTTCTTCTTCTTCTTCTTCTTCTTCTTCTTCTTCTTCTTCTTCTTCTTCTTCTTCTTCTTCTTCTTCTTCTTCTTCTTCTTCTTCTTCTTCTTCTTCGTCGTCGTCGTCGTCAGGTGCGCAACCCAGCCCGTGCCCCGTTGCCCAACTGCCTTGGGGCTCCGAACTCACGGGGCAGATCAGCCTGGCGCCCCAGCCTGCGCCAGAGGGCGCAGACTTGCCCGTCCTCGTCACCATCGGCGCACATGGCACTTACACCGAGGCGCAGATGAGGGCCCTCCTACTAGCACACGAGGCGCCCTACCTGGGGCAAAGCGTCCGATTCGAAAACATCACTTGGAACCCCCAGGGCTGTATTCAAGCCTACACTGTCAAGAACACCGCCATCTGCCCGTTCCGGAACGCCCAGAAACGAACAGCCCGCTGCCACTCCAGCAACCGCCTACTCGTCAAACTGTGCCTGACAGAGCTGATCCTCATCTGCTTCAATGGCGAATGCACTCGCCACGTCTCCAAGGCTCGCCTGCTGCTGCCTGAGGCTACACGCTACAAGCTCTTGCTCACGCAGCCCCGCTCCGTCTCCTTGCCCTTGCCCCAAGACTCGACCGCCCAAACAGGCTCTCCGTACGAAAAAGAGATGCCCTCAGATAAAAAGAGAAAAGAACAAAAAGTCGAGAACAAGCTGGATGACCAAGGTCCAAAAAAATATCAAAATCATGTTCCCTTTTTATCCGAGTGCCAGTATTGTTTGCTTGCCTTTGTGTCCAGATGATGATGCACTGGAGCCTTGCTTGCCAGTGCGCGAGCGAGCATCGCGTGCACTCCGCCCTCCCTCCTCTCGGACCCCCCGTTTGGCGAAGGGGTCTGAGAAGTCATCCCGCCACCATCACCATAGCGCTGCCGCTTCTACTAGTAGCAACGGTAGTAGAGCCCCCCCTCGGCTACAACCGCGCCACGTGTGCGCCTCCTCCCCCTGCGTCTGCACCGAGCGGCAGGATAGGGTAGGCAGCACATTGGTCGGGGGGGGGGGGGTGCGCCCCCCCCCCTCCCCCCCCCCCCCCCCCCCCCCGCGACGGCTGTGCGGGGGGCGCCTCCTCCCCCCTGCGTGTGCGCCGAGCGACAGGGAGGGGTAGGCAGCACATCTGTCCGGGGGGGGGTTCCCCCCCCCCCCCCCCCCCGCGACGGCTGCACGGGGGGCGCCTCCTCCCCCCTGCGTGTGCGCCGAGCGACAGGGAGGGGTAGGAAGCACATCTGTCGGCAGGCACAGAGATGGAAGCGCCTAGCCCTCCCGCCTCGAGCAGGAAGGCGCCACGGAAGAGAAGGCACGGTCTTACCCCTCCACTGGAGGATCCCTGGGGCGGGGAGACACTAGACCCCAAACGACAGAAGACTGGCACGGAGGCCCCCGACGCAGGGACGGCGCCCGCGGAGCCGACGTCCGCCGAGGCCTCGACACCCGCGGCACCCGCGGACCCGACCTCTGCCACCGCCTCGGCGCCCGCGGCACCCGCGGAGCCTGCCTCCGCCGGGGGGGCGCCCGCGGGGTCGACCCCCACGCCCGAGCAGCAGCCGCCCGGCCCTGAGCCCGGCAGCGGCCGGGGCCACGACATCGGTGACTGGAACTGCTGCAGGAGGCGCAGTCCTTGCTTATCCAGAGCTGCGCGCAGCTGTCCAGCGCGATCGCCCGCAAGCGCGAGGTCACACCCTACATCGAGATCTCGCACTTTGGCCACAGCGACACTTTGCAGCACTTCGTGCGGCTGCATACCCTCCTGGCAGAGGCCTTGTGCCTGCAGCAGCTACACCTAACCAAGAGCAAGGACGTGCAAGCGAAGCTAGTGGCCGCCGGCGCGGTCATCCAGCTCCTGCCCGCGCACGTAGCGGCGCGGGCGGCCACGGAGATCAAGCTCGCCGGCTCGGAGCCCTAGGAAGTGCACGCGCGGCCACCACGTGCTCGTGCGTCGCAGCCAGCAGCCCCGGCGCCCAGGCTGCTCAGACCAGCAGAGTAAATTCCTACCGGGCAGGAAGCTACGCCCCCCCCGCCCGGCTGGTGGCGCCTGATTAAAATTATCCCCAACGCACGAAACACACCGCCGCCCACTCGAGGATTCTCACCCCCCCTCCGGCTTCCCCCCCTCTTGGGCTGGCCCGGCCGGCGGGCGCAGGCAGGTGCAGGCAGGTGCAGGCAGGTGCTGCCAGCACGAACGCGCCGCCCGGGCGGCGGCACGAACGGCGAGCCTCCTCGGGTGGCACTCCCTGGCCGGGCCGGAACGACCGGTGGCACTGCTGGGCCAGGTACGGAAGCCTGGTGGCACCTCTCCCCCGGCCCCGCGGCAGGAGCGGGTGGTGGCACCCCCCGGCCGGTGGACAGAGGGTTGGGTAGGAGGTGGCGCCCCCGGCCGGTTCCGATTGGCAGTCAGACAGAGTCGGCGGTGGCACCGTCAGCCGGGTCCGACCGGCAGTCAGGCAGGCACGGCGGTAGCACCGTCAGCCGGGTCCGACCGACGGTGACGCCGCCGACCGACGGTCACGCCGGGAGTGACGGGCGGCCCCGGACGGGGGGCGGGGGTGGCTTTTCCCGGTCGGGTGGCTAGATTCATTTGGCCGGATACCATCGATTGCCTTTTTTCTCCCCCCCTCCCTTCTTCTCTCTCCATTCTCCCTTCCCTTCTCCCTTCTCCCTTCCCCCTCCCCGCGGCCGAACATTGTGCAGCCCCCCCGCCCCGGCTTTTTCGCCCAACACGGCTCCGGTGCCTGGTGCCACCGACTGCTGTTTCTGTGATGACCGCAACACCAATGAAATTTCCCGTAACAACCGGAAAATAAAGCCGGCGGCGCGTAAGTGTCCTAGTAGAGAGAATCGCACTTGTGGGTCTAAGCCTGGCCTGACCTTGCTGGGAGGTTACGGTGCCACCCGGGTACAAAATGGCATCGGAGCCAGTCCTGCCTATCGACAACCAATCACTAATTTAACTTTTTCCTTTTTTTACCCGTAGATAGCGGTGTTTTTTTTGTCTTGTAGGAGGCAGTGCCTGATTTTACGCATCTGGGGTGGCACCCCCTCCCGAGGCCTCGAACCACAAGTGCGATTCTCGCTACTTGGACACTTACAAGTCATAGGATTTATTTTTTTGGTTAGGCAAAGAAAATTCGCCTGGTCCTGCGGTCGGGCAAAAAAAGCTACCGGTGGCACTGGCCACCGGACCGCCATACTGGACGGACCAGCCCGGGCGGGGCCTGCACAATGTTGGGCCGCGGGAGGGGAGAGGGGAGAAGAGAGGGGAGAAAAAAAAGGCAGGTAAAATATCCGGCCAAACGAATACCCTCCCCTCCCGAGGGTATCAGGTGACTGGTGCCACCCCGACCAAAGACACAGGCCATCTGTGCCACCCGACCTAGCAACCCAGGCCATCTGTGCCACCCGACCTAGCAACCCAGGCCATCTGTGCCACCCGACCTAGCAACCCAGGCCAACTGTGCCACCCGACCTAGCAACCCAGGCCATCTGTGCCACCCGACCTAGCAACCCAGGCCATCTGTGCCACCCGACCTAGCAACCCAGGCCATCTGTGCCACCCGACCTAGCAACCCAGGCCATCTGTGCCACCCGACCTAGCAACCCAGGCCATCTGTGCCACCCGACCTAGCAACCCAGGCCATCTGTGCCACCCCGACCAAACAACCCAGGCCATCTGTGCCACCCGACCAAACAACCCAGGCCATCTGTGCCACCCGACCTAGCAACCCAGGCCATCTGTGCCACCCGACCTAGTAACCCAGGCAATCTGTGCCACCCGACCAAACAACCCAGGCCATCTGTGCCACCCGACCTAGCAACCCAGGCCATCTGTGCCACCCGACCAAACAACCCAGGCCATCTGTGCCACCCGACCTAGCAACCCAGGCCATCTGTGCCACCCGACCTAGCAACCCAGGCCATCTGTGCCACCCCGACCAAACAACCCAGGCCATCTGTGCCACCCGACTTAGAAACCCAGGCCATCTGTGCCACCCGACTTAGCAACCCAGGCCATCTGTGCCACCCGGCAGGAAGAGGGTGGCGTCCTGTGCCACCCGACCGAAAAGCGATGGCGTCCCGTGCCATCCGACCGAAAAGCGATGGCGTCCTGTGCCCACCCGACCGGCAGGGCCGGGCCGCTCGTGCTAGTAGCGCTTGCTCTTGGACGGCCTCCCGTGCCAGCCGGCGCTGCGGTGGGTAGGAGGAGGGCGGGGGTGTGTCCAAGGGTGGGGGAAGCTAGCAGAGACTCCGGGAAGGGACAAGGGAGGATGTTGACCCCCCAGTCCTGCTTCCCCGGGGGGGGGGGGGGGGGGGCTGCTAGGAGAGCAGGAATGAGCACTCCCCCTCCCTGCCTCGCCTGTCCTAGCCTGCAACCCCCCCCCCCCCCCCCCGGAGCGCCGACCGGTGGATATGCAGTGACCCCCGTCTCTACCAGATCTCCTTTTTATGTAGACTGCGCCTAGGCTCGGGGCACGCACCCTTGGCGGCTTATCACCTGCAGTCGAGCTAGACGTGCTACTTAACACACCCGCGAACGTAGTCCGTACACTGCCCCGGCAGGTTGCTTGGCTGGATACCGCCTCCCATACGCGTACCAAGACCTTGGAAGATATCTACGCACGCCTGTGCACCACTTGGGTGCGAAGATAGATTCCAGGCCGTGACGTTCTGGTCAAAGCACAATTACCAACAAACATCCCGTACGTAGCAGGTACTCGGGCGCCACGCCGCGCAGGGCCCGCGAGCCGACCGTCGGCGCCAGGTAGCGCAACGGAGACCCGCCACGTGAAGAGCGGGGTCGTGCTGCCGACGGGGTGGTACAGCTGCACGTCGCCCCACGCCACGTCCACTACCCGCGCGACCTCTACGTACCGCAGCCCGTCGACGCGGCCGCTCAGGCGCAGCCAGTAGTCGCCGGCGCTGGCGTACGTGTGCGTGCAGACGGCGCCGTCGGCGTGCGCGCACGAGCCGGGCGCCGACCTGTCCCCCCAGTCCACCGTAAAGTTCGCGCCCGGGCCGGCCGTGGGCGACAGCGCCAGGGTGGCGACGGCGCTAGGGTAGGTCGTGCGCACGAGCGCCAGGAAGTGCGAGCGCGAGCACGCGGCGGGCTAGCGCGTCGGGTCGAGCGCCGTGTACGGCGCCAGCCGCGAGCAGTCCACCGAGCCGGGGGCGAGCGCGGGTGTCGTCCATGCGGTGAGCGGCTCCCGGAAGCCGCGGGCTAGGCCGCGGAACAGCCCCGCGAAGCGCTGCAGGTTCGGCAGCGACGTCCAGGCGCCGACGCCTGTGCGCGCGAGCGCCGCGCCACCGTCGAACATCTCTGTCACGTCCTCGAGCCGGGCGGTGTTCCAGCGCGACAGGTCCAGCGCGGGTAGTGCCGGCAGGCCCGCGAACGCACGGCTCGCGTTGCGCAGCCGGCGCGTGTCCCACCGGCTAGCTCCGAGCGGCCGGGCCACGCCGGTGGAGCCCTCAAACAGGCCAACTGCGGACTCGGCGCACGACAGGTTGAGTCCGTAGCTCAGGTCCGGCAACGGAGCGGTGAGGTTCGCGAAGCTGTAGTCCCAGACGTGCACGAGCCCCGTTTCCGGCAGCGAGTTCAGCGGCGGTACGTACGCGAGCCCCGGAGCAGAGTACAGGTGGTAGCCACTCGTCTCGTGGAAGCGCAGCTCCCCCCACAGCACGATGGCGTCCAGCCACAGGCCCGCGGGCGCCGCGGCGTGCCAGGCCGGCGTCAGCGCCCAGCCGCGCACGGGGTAGCGTCCGCCGGGGTCCGCCGTCACCGTGTACGTGCCGGCCAACGCGTACGTGTGCGCGCACGGCGCGGCGCCGGCGTCCAGGCACTGCGTGGGGGACGAGCCGTCCCCCCAGTCGACCGTGAACGACGTCGGGACAGCGGCCTGGGCCTGGCGACGGCGCGCAGTCGGGGCGGTGGGCGGCCACAGGGGCCACACGAACCTGACCTGTGGGGCTGCTGTCGTGAGCTCGAGCACCGTCACACCGCCGGGGCACACGACCAGGGGGGGGGGGGGGGGCACGCCTCCTCTTGTGTCGGGCACTGGAGCGGGTACGGGCACCCGGCGCCGGCGGCCCGGAGCCACCCGAGCAGGAGGAGGCGCCACGGGCGCCACGGGCGCCACGGCCGGCGGGCGGGGAGGTGCATCTGTAGCCCGGGGCTGGTAGTTTAGCAGGTGGGGAAAGGGTGCCCAGTGGGGGGGAGAGACGGCGCCCCGGCCGCCGGCGTGGCGCGGCAGGGACAGGAACCCAGGGAGGACGCCTCTTCCCCCTCCCGCCCGCCCCCGCACTGCGCCCCTCCCTGGCACCGGACGCGCCCCCCCGGGGGGTGGGGTCCGGGGGCAGGAAGAGTCCCCCCCTGGAACACGAGAGGCCCTGCTTTCTCGGCGGGGTGGCAGGGGAGGCACTGGTCTTCCGGCTGGGTGGCAAGAAAGGCACTGCTTTTCCGGCCGGGTGGCGTGAGATGGCCAGGCCCTCCCGCTCGGGTGGCTATTCGTTTGGCCGGATAGCCCCCTTGACCCCCTTCCTCCCGCATCCCCTCTCCTTTCTCCCTTCTCCCTTCTCCCTTCCCCCTCCCCGCGGCCGAACATTGTGCAGCCTCCCCCCCCGCCCCGGCTTTTTCGCCCAACACGGCTCCGGTGTCTGGTGCCACCGACTGTTTTTTCCTGTGATGACCGCAAAACCAAGGAAATTTCCCGTAACAATCGGAAAATAAAGCAGGCGGCGCGTAAGTGTCCTAGCAGCGAGAATCGCACTTGTGGGTCCAAGCCTGGCCTGACCTCGCCAAGGGGTTAAAGTTTCCGAATCGTAGTTTCGAATTTACTTAGAATGAGAACAGAAAAGCTTTATTGGCCTAAACCTTCCGAACTCGTCGGAGTAGTGTGGAGGGAAAGGGGCTAGGCTCAAATAATTCAGGACTCAAGTTTACAAAACACTAACAGTTGGCGGCTCTGATGTCCACTCGGGACACAGACAGCCGCACTGAAAAACTTGAGTACTGAAACCGAACTTTACAAAAAAACCGGCACGCTCTACTTGTCAACTAAGAAGACCGGGTGGAGGAGGGGATAGTGGAAGGGTAAAACAAAAGGCGGAAAAAATACTATCCATTAAAGCCGGACAGAGAAACCGGGCGGAGGAGGGGAGAGCGGACGGTAGACTAACCTTAGAGTGACGGAACAATCCCTAGACCGGATCAAACCTACACTAAACGAGGGAAGGCACCAAGCACGACGAGCAGGCCAACCTAGTGACTAGTTGTTCACGGCAACAACCGAAGGTAGCACCAAAGCAGTCCAAGGGAGACGCATCAAAGGCGGAGCGAGCGGAAGCAGCGGAGGCCACCAGCGATCACCAGAACGCCACCAGAAGTCCAGAGCAGACAGAAGCAAAGGACAAACCAAAACAAAACAAGGGAAGGGTGGGCGGGAGTTTGAAAGTTGGGAAGATCTTCCGATCTTCCCAACTTTCCAACGTAGGCCAAACCAGGCGCCGGATCAAACACGTGCCGGCTCCGCCGGCACGGCTACGCCGTGCCGACCGGACTACCGTAAAAACGAAACGTCTCATCGGAACTTTAACGGCGGTTAACTCCGGGCGAAGCCCGGAGCAAACCAGTAATTAAAGTTTCCGAATCGTAGTTTCGAATTTACTTAGAATGAGAACAGAAAAGCTTTATTGGCCTAAACCTTCCGAACTCGTCGGAGTAGTGTGGAGGGAAAGGGGCTAGGCTCAAATAATTCAGGACTCAAGTTTACAAAACACTAACAGTTGGCGGCTCTGATGTCCACTCGGGACACAGACAGCCGCACCGAAAAACTTGAGTACTGAAACCGAACTTTACAAAAACCTCCAACAATTTGAGCCTAGAGATTTGTCACTGCCCCCATAGCTTTTTGCTCTGCAACTAACTCTGCCAACCTTGCGCCTACGTATAGGCGAAAACAGGACGAGGACCACCGTCCCGCGCGCATGATAGTAGAGTCGGAAGCCCCAAGCGAGAAGAGACGAGCCGCGCCGCCACGACGAAGCGAGATCCCGTTGAATCGACCACCGGTCTTCACGCCCGCCTTCTGGAGAAGCTCTCTTGCTGTGCTGACGAAAGTTGAACGGTTGAGCGGAGAATTATCTGCCAGACGGAAGTAGGGATAGTTTCCCGCTGAAGGGAGCTTGTAGGCGTCGCGACTAGACTCGTAGACCTTCTTCCAAGCATGCGGACAAATGAGTGGGTTCTGCTCGGCCAGACCAACATCACATCCGCGACGAAAGGGATCCTGTTTTGTGCCGTCCAAAGTAACCATTATGAGGCTCATATTATCGACCTCGCGCATTTGAACAAAAGAGTTGATAAGGAAACGACACGTTGCGAGCGAACCTGACGCAACCAACTCACCCACGCGAAAAAGGCCGAAGAAACCCCAGACTGCAGCTGTGACAACCGTAACCCAGAGATGACGAGTAGACTTCGGGATGTTGCGATCCTTAGCGGCCCCCAAGGTAAAGCTAGCCATAGTATTAGCTTCCAACATCGGTAATTCCAAGGTGAGGCGATTGTCTGGCTTGGTACGTTTACAACGTTTGATACCACGCCACGCCATCTCCACGAAGTGGTTATCGGTGGGGTCATCTAGACTCATTCGGAGGCAGAAGTCTCGAATTGCGTACATATACACCTTACAGGTGGAAACAGACATGAACTGGCTCAGCCAGATAAGGAAGAGGACGATGAGCACAGGATCGGGCTGCCACCAGACCGGGCACCAATGCTCTGTTGAGTAGGCAGAGCAGAAAAAACGTAACTTGCGGATGGCGGAGCTGTAAGCGGCACTGGTGCTGTAGGAGACCGAACACGCCATGACTTCCATCGCCGAGGTGACTAGCCAAGGTACTTCCGTTGCTGCTGGAGAGGACGCAAAGAAGGCCCGGACGGGTTCAATTGCGCCAGGTCTCTGTCGCCTGGGTCATCTGTGCACGTGCCAACAAATCGGCAAGGTTAATGCAATCGCGTGGCTCTTGAGATGCAGTGAGGGAAACGCCAAGGAGAGAAAGTTTAGAAGTCCAAGAGTCAATGAGACTCTGAATGTTCGTTCTAGGCGAATAGCACGAGTTAAGACAGTGAGCAGCCGGGGCACGTGACAATATGGAACTTCCTGTAACCCAAGGCGACCGCAAACTCAAAAACGGCAACGTAAGCACTGAACAGCTCACGCATAGGAGACGAGGCGACTAGAGACTCATTGCGAAGAAGGGCTAACTCTTCTACGGACCAACAGCGAGAAGAGAAAACACCTTTGGAACGAAAGGGGGCCATGACAATGGCACCCCTCCCCCATTGCGAACCCTCTACCTCGCAAAAGTTCGCATCGGTCTAAAGTGTGCACTTGACGGGGTCGTTGACCCATGTCATCGACTCTTTGTCATACTCTCCCGTCTTCAAGAAGTCTGACAGCGGAAGGCGGAAATTGGAGTCGAGGAGAAGGTCGCGGGCCCATTTTGCAGCGTGGCAGGCTCTGGAACTGAACCGGCCACCTTTGCCACGCGAAGTCGACAAAGTGTTGAAAGCAATCCGCAAGTTTCCTACCGCCGGCCGAAGAAAAAAGAGCATCTGGGAAACAAAGCACAAAAGGCCCAGGAGACGTTCGAAAGACTTGATGGAGTAGAAACCGCCACCGGCGATGGTGACCAAGGCTTGCATCACGATCTTGCGCTTGTCCGCAGGCAGCTCCACGAACCAGAAGCTTTTACGCGTGTCCTTGTGCCAACCGAGGGCACGAAAGGACTGTCCGATGGAATCTTCATGCCACGGGATACCCAGAAGCTTGGAGAGCGCGTTGAACTCTAACCGAAGTGCCCTAGCTTCCTTCCAGGAAGCACAGATGACGTCGCTGTTATCAACATACAGCTTCATAGGAATGGCCTTGTAGAGAAAAATGGACTCCAGGGATCTCGCGAAGCGATTCCAACCGTCTGCTGCGTAGACACCCCCGAAGCCCGGCACGAGAACGACGAAGTACAAAAGCTCGCCAGTGTCTGGGTCCCTACACGAAGAAACTTGCTGCCAGAAGAGCGAGGGCAGTAACGGGGTCTGGTTGTAAGCAGACTTTACATCTGCACCGAAGACAACACAACCGGGACCGGCTTCAATAATTCTGTCCATCTGCTTGTCATGTGTATATTACTCCACCCCATCATCTGTTCTGGGGCAGAGCTGGTTGAAAGGGAGGAAACGGGGAAAGGAAAGGTCATTGAATAGTCTCCTTTCCCCATTCTCGGAATGCCACTTGTCTTTTGGGATGGCACGCTCTCGTGTCACTATGGCCTGGTGCTTGCAATTGCTACTCGGAAAGGGAGGTCTGGTGAACGGACCCGCCATGAAGCCTTTCTCGACCGCCTTCATGTTGGCCTCATAGATTTGTCGGTTGTCTTCATCTAAAGGGCGCGAGCAAGAGAGTAATCACGTAAGAATTCCCTGTGCCCCTATAGTGAGTGTCCGTGCCCGTAAGAAGCCTTTAAGCCACACGACTTCTGAATCCGGCAAGCAGAACCTGGCGAGGCCCACGATTTCGTCCACGTTGAAGACCGACTTGTAAGGTTCTATAGTACCCTCCCATACCAGCAAGACTTCTCGCTTGTCTGGTTGAAACCTCTTGTCGCCCTCTTGGCAACCAAAAAAATGAATATTCCTTCCCCTCCCCCTCTGAAACCTAAAGTCTACAAGAGCGACACCTCCGACTTGTGTGCCACGAGAAGAGTCCCGCACAAACCAAACATGCGTTGTATATGGAGCAAAACACTGAAGCTCCACCTTCCCATAAAACCCCACCAACGCAACCACTCTGGCAAGACACAACCTAGACATAAGGGGAGAAAAGAGATAGAAGGAGAGGTGGGAAGGATGAAGGACCAGAAGGGAAAGTCGTGCCAGCAAGTATTCCCACTCTCCAACTCCAACAACAGAGAAGGGAGGGAATCAACCGACACAACCCCAACTGTCAACAGATCAAGAGGCACAGAGAGGGAGACTGAAATCCCGTCACTGTTTGATGAACAAGAGACCTTAGACGGGGGAAGAGAGCGAACCAAAGCGCCCATCTCTTCCTCAGCCTCGGTTCTGGCACTTTCCCAAATCCACCTAGGGAAAGGGAAGAAAAAGGAAGCAGAAGTGGAAGAAGGAGAAGCAGAGGGGCTTAAAGGACCGCTTTGCCTTGTAGGCCACTCTGTTCAGTGTACAGCACCTGAGGCTGCTGAGTAGAAGAAGAAAACGAACCCACCAAAGGGAAACTACTAAGAGAGGCAACACAAGGAGAGGAAGACAGAGCAAGTGGAGAATGGATGTGTTGCTGTTGCTGTTGTTGTGATTGTAGACGTTGATGAGGTTGTTGAGGATGTTGTAGTTGTTGTTGTAGTTGTTGTTGTTGTGATTGTTGTTGTTGTTGTTGTTGTTGTTGTTGTTGTTGTTGAAGTTGATGTAGTACTAGTTGTTGTTGTTGTTGTTGTTGTTGATGTTGATGTTGATGTTGTTGTTGTTGTTGTAGTTGTAGTTGTAGTTGTTGTGCTTGTAGTTGTTGTTGTTGTTGTTGTTGTTGACACTTGTAGTTGTAGTTGTTGTTGTTGTTGTTGTTGTTGTTGTTGTTGTAGTTGAGGTTGTTCAAGCTAAATAGTTGCATTGTTGATGGAGGAACATGAAGAGAGAGACGAAAACGAAGAAGGAGAGATAGAAAAAGAAGAAGAAGAAGAGACAAGACAGGTACCCAACAAAGGAGTAACAGGTGACACTTGCCCGTCCAAAACAGAGGCATGAAGCACTGAAGCTTCTTTGGAAAAGGCAGTACTAACTGAACTGAAAGGGGCAGTAGAACAAGACGGGCTGTGCCCCACAGACTGAACACGGAAAGACGAAGGAGCTGAGCAACTTGCTGACAAATAGGACGATTGCTGGAAAAAAGTAGAACTGGTGGGACCGGTCATATTAGCAAGTGGCACCGAGGCCTGAGCATTTGAAGGCGAGGAGTCGAAGTAAGACTAATTGTTGCTGAAAGACAAATTTCCTATCCTGGCAAAGTTCACCTTGGTCACATGCTTGCGACCACCTGGATCCCAAGTTTTGCGATCCATTTCAGAAAAAGAGGGAGCAGTGGAAGAGGAAGTCCCACCTAAGGAGACCTCCGGCTGATGTAAGCCGACCCTGAGAGCTACTTGCCCCACTGCAGAGCTTTCACTCCCAGGGCCCCCTCGCTTGTTTGCTTTGCGTTTTCCCCATTTGTCGTTGTCAGTCTGGGCAGTCCACTCGCTTGTGGTCTTTGTTTTCGGGGCACACTGGACACTGGTGTAGAAAGCGACAATCTTCTTTGTAGCTACAGACGCGGCCGTCTGCCCAGTTGAAACACACCTTCTTGGACTTCTGAAACTGCTGTCTGGCTTGGCCACCCCCACGCGTGGTATTCGCGCTACGCTGCTGCTTCAAGACACCTTGGCCATACGATTGGCTGGAAGAATGGGAAAGAGGGGGGGGGGGGGGAAGAGGCTCGAGCATGGCTGAGGCCAACACAAAGGGAAGTGTGCCTTTGTGCCACTGTCCTAACGAGCTTCGACCACGTGTTGCCTTATCCCATCTCATGGCTGACTGCAACGAATTTTTCCTCACAATGAGCTCAAGGAAGCGGTAGTGCTCCCACATGTCTTCTTCAGAGTGCTGAGCGTGATGCTTACTGTAAAGGACGATGAGTCTGCGAAGCAAGTCTAGAAACTTCTCAATAGTAATGGTTTTGGGCTCCGACTCGTGAGGTTCACCAATAAGAGTCTTCTTTTTGGACGGTAGAAGCTCTTTGAGGTTGATGAACTCCTTCCCTAACTTTATCTTTTTAAGTACGTCGAATTCTAAATCTTCCGATCCCGGCAGACTCTGATATTCTTGTGTCAACTTAGCCTTCTCATTTCCTGAAACTGACGTTGAGAAGCCTAATGCTGTGAGCAAGGAGGAGGAGTCAATACCTTTATCGTTGGCTGCCTCCTTGATCTTGCGTTCCAACTCTTCGTTCGTCTCTTGCAGCTCGGTCAGGACAGATGCATCAAAGTGGACGGTCTTGCCTTTGTTGCCGACTCGACGAGCAGTGGCTAGCTTCGTCTTGAGCTCCTCTTGCTTTCGCAGAGCCTCATCGATCCCATCTTGAAGCTCTTTCTCTTCCTTCGTTTTCTGCTTTTTGCTCGGAGGCTTCCCTGGTTCCGGCACTAACTCGTCCCCTTCTTCATTCTTCTGCTCATCCTTCTCGATGAGCTCGGACTGTACAATGAAGGGCCATTCAATTGCTTTACTCACAATCTGGGATGCCATAGCCAAGGAGAAAACCGCCTTACTCGAATTCCCTTTGACCTCTTTGACTTCATTGAAGTAATCGTTGTACAATTTCCCCAAACCATGAGCGTTGTACAAGTTCTCCAGATGAGTCGCGATTGCTTTGGTTTTCTGTTTGTTTGCTTTAGCTTCGTTGCCTCCATTCCTATTCCCCAGAATGCCATTCACGTCTCGGATTGATTTAATAAAATCGTCGCGTGAGACATTGGCATTCAGCGGAATCTTTGTAAACTTCAGTCGACAAACTTCGTCGGTATTCGAGTCCCAAATGATTTCCCCTGCTGTATTTAGATACTTCCATTTCTTAGAATCGTCTTCCAATCGAACCAAACCGCGAGGGACTTGGACAGACCACTGATTGCCCTCGGTGTTGAGGCGAATGGTAGCTTGCACATCCGTGAAACTCATAACGACCCGGTTATTCGCACAGTTTCAGAATTTTTCCCAAATCTTTGAAATAAATCATTGTCTTGAACGTGGTAAGCTGCCAGGGTCGAAACAATTGAACCAACTTTGAGTTTCTTTACAACAGCAGGCATTAAAGATGGCTTCTCTGACTCGTCTTCCGATCTTCCCAACTTTCCAACGTAGGCCAAACCAGACGCCGGATCAAACACGTGCCGGCTCCGCCGGCACGGCTACGCCGTGCCGACCGGACTACCGTAAAAACGAAACGTCTCCTCGGAACTTTGACGGCGGTTACCCGGGCGAAGCCCGGAGCAAACCAGTAATTACGGGTGCCCCCCAGGTACAAAATGGCATTGGAGCCAGTCCTGCCTATCAACAACCAATCACTAAATAAACTTTTTCTTTTTTTACCCGTAGATAGCGGTGTTTTTTTGTCTTGTAGGAGGCAGTGCCTGACTTTACACGTCTGGGGTGGCACCCCCTCCCAGGGCCTCGAACCACCAGTGCGATTCTCGCTACTCGGACAGTTACGAGTCACAGGATTTATTTTTTTGGTTAGACAGAAAAAATTTGCCTGGTCCTGCGGCCGGCCAAAAGAAAACCACTGGTGGCACTGGCCACCGGACCGCACTACTGGACGGACCAGCCCGGGCAGGGCCTGCACAATGTTGGCCAGCGGGAAGGGAGAGGGGAGAAGGGAGAAGGGAGAGGGGAGAAGGGAGAAGGGAGGGGAGAAAAGAAGGCAGGCAAAATATCCGGCCAAACGAATACCCTCCCCCTTCCGAAGATATCCGGCTACTGGTGCCACCCATCCAAAAAGGCCATGTGTGCCACCCGGCCGGAAGAGTGAGGGCGTCAGTGCCACCCCGACCCGGCAGGCCAGGCCATCTGTGCCACCCGGACGGAAGAGTGAGGGTGTCAGTGCCACCCCGACCCAGCAACCCAGGCCATCTGTGCCACCCGACCGAAAAAAGATTGCCTCCTGTGCCACCCGACCCAGCAACCCAGGCCATCTGTACCACCCGACAGAAAAAGAGATGGCCTCCTGTGCCACCAGACCGGCAGGGCCGGGCCGCTCGTGCTAGTAGCGCTTGCTCTTGGACAGCCTCCGCTGCCAGCCTCCGCTGCCAGCCGGCGCTGCGGTAGGTAAGGAGGGGGAGAGGGTGTGTCCGAGCGGCAGGAAGAACCCAGGATGAGGGGGCGCGCGTGTATTTAACTGGAGCAGTGTCTTTTTCAATAATTCTCGCCGGCCGGCCGGGGTCTGCGTCCGCCGGCGCTGAGCTAGTGGAAAAAGAGAATCCTCACGTCATACTGAGAAATACCCACCTCCCCGCACTCTCCTGGCAGTGATGCCCGTGCAGCAGAAAAAGCGGGTACAAGACAACAAGCGACAAGAAGAGCGAGTACCAGCCAGCAAAAGGACAAGGAGGAGTGGAAGGGGGTTGCTTTTTTTGCTTCCTATAGCTCGGCTAGCCGTACTACTCACAAAGGCTCTGGGGTTGCTCTCCTGTGGTAGAGTTCCCCTGGCGCGAGTGTCCTCTGTGTGCCTGGTTGCTTAGGGAGCAGGGATACCACACCCGCGCACGTACAAGCCGTCGTTACAGGCAGCAGGCAGGTTGCTCGGCCTGATACCTACGCCATACCGGACGATTCCCCTAGGCTGGAACATGTCTGTGCAAATATACGAGGAGCCTAGGTTCCAGGCTGTGAGGTTTTGATCAAAAACACAGTTGCCAGAGAACATGTCTGTTACGCTCCTGGCCGCCACGGCGGGCGACATGCCCCAGCTTCCCAGCGGCTGGTTAAACACACACATGTTCACAGGGGCACAGGCGAAAGTGTAGGTGAGACTGATGACCATGCCTACGTTCCAGCTGTCCAGGTTCTGGTTGAAGGCGTACGCGTTCCTGAACGCGTTCATCAGGAATCTGACCCTGCTTACGTCCCAGCTACCGATCGGTTGGTTAAAGGCGAACGCACCCTGGAAAGTGCTCCATAGCGTGGTGACCCGCCCCGTGTTCCAGCCCCCGATCGGCTGGTTAAAGGCCCACGCGTCCCGGAAAGTCTCTTGTAGGTTGGTGACCTGGCTCGTGTCCCAGCCCCCGATGTTGCCGTTGAAGGCCCTCGCGTCGCGGAAGGTGACCCCCAGGCTAGCGACGCCGCTCGTGCTCCAGCCGCCGAGATCCTGGTTGAACTTGATGCAGCCTTCGAACAGGGAGCGGAGGCCGTTGGGGTGCGTGGCGGGGGTGAGCCACGACCAGTCCCAGTCGCGCGCGTCGCCCACGAACTCGCTCATCCCGTACAGCAGGTACTCGGGCGCCACGCCGTGCAGGGCCCGCGAGCCGGCCGTCGGCGCCAGGTAGCGCAACGGAGACCCGCCTAGCGTCCGCGCGAACAGCGGGGTCGTGCTGCCGACGGGGTGGTACAGCTGCACGTCGCCCCACGCCACCACGTCCACTACCCAGGCGCTCTCTACGTACCGCAGCCCGTCGACGCGGCCGCTGAGCCGCAGCCAGTAGTCGCCGGCGCTCGCGTACACGTGCGTGCAGACGGCGCCGCCGGCGTGCGCGCACAAGCCGGGCGCCGACCCGTCCTCCCAGTCCACGCCGTACGTGCCGCCCTGGCCCGGGCCGGCCGCGGGCGACAGCGTCAGCGTGGCCGTGGCGTTGTTGGAGTGCGTGCGCACGAGCGCCAGGAAGAGCGAACGCGAGCACGCGGCGGGCCAGCGCGTCTGGCCGAGCGCCGTGTAGGGCGCCAGCCGCGTGCAGTCGGCCGAGCCCGGCGCGAGCGCGGGCGTCGACCAGCCAGCGAGCAATTCTTGGAAGTCGCTCCCCAGGCCCCGGAACAGTTCGTCGAAGCGTGACAGGCTCGGCAGCGACGTCCAGCCGCCGACCCCCGTGCGCGTGAGCGCCGAGCCGCCCGCAAACATCTCAGTGACATCCTCGAGCAGGGCGGTGTCCCAGCGCGACAGGTCGAGCTCGGTCAGCGCCGGCAGGCCCGCGAACGCGCGGCTGGCGTTGCGGAGCCGGCGCGTGTCCCACGCGCTCGTACCGTAAAGGCTCGCCAGGCCAGCGGAGTTCTCGAACAGACCGACCGCCGACACGGCGCCCGACAGGTTGAGCCCGTAGCTCAGGTCAGACAGCGGAGTGGTCAGGCGGGCGAAGCTGTAGTCACAGCTCTGCACTAGCCCCGTGTCCGGCAGCCAGGCCAGCGAGGGCACGTACGTGAGCCCCGGCGCCGCGTACAGGTGGTAGCCGCTCGTCTCGTGGAAGCGCAGCTCGCCCCACTGCAGGATGCGGGTTAGCCGCAGGCCCGTGGGCGCCGCGGCGTGCCAGGCGGGCGTCAAGGCCCAGCCGCCGGCGCGCACGGGGTAGCGCCCGCCGGGGTCGGCCGTCACCGTGTACCGGCCGGGAGCAGCGTACGTGTGCGCGCACGGCGCGACGCCGGCGTCCAGGCACTGCGTGGGGGGCGAGCCGTCCCCCCAGTCGACGGTGAACGACGTCGGGACGGTGGCCTGGGCCTGGCGACGCCGGCGCGCCGGCGGGGCAGCGGGCGGCCACAGCGGCCACACGAACGTGTCCTGCGGGGCCGCCGTCGTGATTTCCAGGATCGTGGCGCCGCCGGGGCACACGACCGAGGGGCACGCCTCCTCTGGCGTCGGGCACTGCACGGGGTACGGGCACTTGGCGCCGGCGGCCCGGAGCCACCCGAGCAGGAGGAGGCGCCACGGGCGCCACGGCCGGCGGGCGGAGTCGGTGTGCCTCATCTGTCATGCCAAAAGCTACAGCACATCCATTTGCCAGCGGTTCTCAATTGCTCCAAGGTCGAGCTGACCCTGACAGGACTGGGAGGGCTGGACGCGCTAGAGCTGCCGGCGGGCTGGAATTGCCGTGGCAGATGCCAGCTAGAAATCAAAGACTGCACGCAGTTTTGCTGTCTTACTATACAGGAAGGTTTTAGGTGCCAAGAGTTTTCCGTCACCTTCCGAGGCTACTTAGAGCCAATTCGAGTTGTATATCCCAAGACCTCGAAAACTTGGTGTGAGACAACGGCGTCTTTTTCCGGCTTACATGAGCTTGTATAAGACTATGGTTCAGAACATCCGGCTTGATGTTTTTATTTTAATTAAAAGAGAAACAACAACAGAATGTAGCAACGATGGAGGGGGGGGGGCAGAAGAGATTTTTACACCAAGAGCGTGCCTCTTCTGCGCATCTCTTCCATGTGCTCCACCTCTGCAAATGTCCAGTGACGTGGCAAAAGAGCACGCTGCCCTTGCATGATCGCCAGCCGTTTGCTGCGTTCTAGCTGCGCTCGCAAAAAGTCTTCGGCCACAACCATCATGGCCAGAGCTGACTTTTTGTAACGCTTCAACGTACCCGAAGGTAACAGCTCTTGCATCAATCGACGCCGAAAGGGAGCGCGACGGAGCGCCAGTTTCTCCGAGCTCAAACGCACTGCTCGGTTGCACTCGGCATTGAGTAGTCTGTAGAGTTTGATGACGCCTGCTGCGCTTCTCGGTCGGTTGGGCAGAGCCCTTAGAATCACTGCGCCGAGCTTCTTTTTCTTTTGTAGAGCTTTCTCGGGCGGACTGGCCGCTGTTTGACTTGCTCGATTTACTCGACTTGCTTTTCTTCTTGAGGCCTTTCTCAGTGACCTGCTTCCCACTGCCGCCAGAGTGCTTATTTCTGTGGAATTGGCTTCCAAGCGCCTTCTTAGTGCGAGCTTTTTATGCACGATTCCTAACCTTTGTGTCACCAAGCCAGAACGCAAGGGGAGAGAGAGAGAGAGAGAGAGAGAGAGAGAGAGGAGGAGGAGGAGGAACGGGGGAGACACCCCCCCCTCCCTCTTCTCCCCCCTCCCTCTTCTCCCCCTCCCCTTCTCTTTCCTCTCTCTTCTCTCCCTCCCCCTCCCTTTCTCTCCCCCACCTTATACTCTCCCCCCCCCCCCCCCCCCTCTCCAGCCAGTCCATGGTGATGGCAAAGTCGGATTTGCAGGCTGGCAAAGCAATACTGACACCTGTGCTACTACACGGAAAGGTAGGCAGTGGCGGCAGATGGAAGGTCGGTGTAGGCTCTCTTCCTAGCGCGGCCCCCCCGTCACATCCCCGCCCTCTTCCCCTCCCTTCCCCCCCCCCCCCCCTCTCTGTCCCTTCTCGTTCTTTCTTTTCCACGTACCTCAGCGGCTTCCTGTCTTTTCCTGTGATTCGTAAAGCAGAGTGCAATCTTTAAATTGTTACTCGTCGGTCATGTCATGTCCGGGCTTAGAGGCACTGTTGGACCAAATTCAAGAACTTACATACAAACACCCCTTGCTCACGACGGGGGAACTTGGTGATTGTGAGACTCTCCCCAGTAATCACCTTCTGTGTCGGCCCGGGTTCTTGAGGCCTTATGTAAAAGGAACTATGTGTGGTCTCCTAGCCACCGAGTTGGAGGCGTACCGTCTAGCCCAGTCTGAACTTCAAGGCGGGGCCGTGGAAGTAACGCTAGCCCGGTCCAAGCCAGACTTATTACAGGAGGAGACGTGGGACTGCGATCTGCAGCTCCTGGCGCCGTACGTAGTCGAGTCAAGCGATGGGTATGTCAACCCCTGCCAGAAGGTCTGCGTTCGCTGTTCTCTGCACGAGCTGTGCCGCCGTATGACGGGAGCGGGTTCGGCAGTTGTCGACCCCGATTTAAAACTAGCCCCTCGGCCGGCGATAGCTTGTAATGTAAAGACCGATTTTGAGGCTGTTCGCGAACCTGGGCCGCGGACTGTAAGGGGTTAGCCCGCGCGTCGTCACAGGAGTTGGTGGTTGTGCAAGTCGATTTTGAGGAGGTGGGGGCTGCCCCCCAGGCTGGTAGTAGTAGTAGCTTCAAGCTCCTGCAACTCCTGGAACAGGCCCAGCACCAACTCACCCTGGCGCCCGGGCCCACCACCAACTGGCTGGTGCTCGAGCTGTCTAGCAACAAGAGCGAGATACACCTAGACTGTGACCAGGGGTTAAGCCTGTACGGACTACAATACGAACCGGTGGCAATACAACGGCTGCCACCCTGGGCTAGCAGTGCGCTGCCGTGCAAATTTACGTTTAGCTCTTATCCTCCCCAAGGGGATGAAGCACGCTGGTGGGTCTTGTCTGACAACTCCGATCTTAGGCAGCCAGGTTCGTGCCCCAGGTCTCTGGCCCTCGGTGATGTAGTGTTGGGCAGCGGGAAGAGTTGCCGGCTGTTGTTGCGGTGCGTTTCCAAGGACAGGGACAACCCTGGCGCCCCGGAGTATTTTCAAGGTTCTGCGCCCTTGTTCCGCCGCGCCCCGCCCTGCAAGCAATACTTTTTGTTCTGGCCCGCCCTGGACCCGGGGCGGGAAGACAATGCGCCTTCACTGTGCAGATCAGGCATCCTTATCCAGGTCTTGTCCGTGCCGGAACGTCGGCGTGGGGCCGCCCCGGCATCATCATCATTGTGTCTAAGCCGTGCGGCCAAGGCCGTCGGGCTGTTTGTGCAAAGGTACGTCGAGGGTAGGGGCCTCCCCCTGATCCAGCATACGCCGGAAGACAAGACCCTGGCTAAGGACGCCGGGCGAGCGGGCCAGGGGCGGGCCAGCTGGTTGGAGCAAGCTCGGAAGTTTATCGAGGAGCGCTACGAAAGCATCCAAGAAATAGATTTTCAGAGCAGAAAGTACTTGGACTCCCTGCTAGCTCACCTGCTGGCAAACCACTCGCTAGTTTAACAAGTGATTCGGCCAAATGTGGGGTATCAATTTTTCCGAAATTGTCCTACAGGTGATTTTGCACTTTTTGATTCAGACATTGAAAATGTGTTTTATTTAGTAAAAATAATATTGAATAAGCTGAATAACGTATTAAAATGATTTGCCAGTTGTTTTAAAGCTTCCTAGTTTGACTTTGTGATATCAATATGAAGCCTCCTACATATGTGAGAAAGGATACTTAGTCATTTATTAAATCTTAATATTGGTTTTTCTCATCCGTTTCAATAATGAATTTGATTACTAAATCTGCTTAATTGCATTATTACAAGCTGAATATTAAATAATATTCGACAAATCATTAATAACTTTCGACTTGAATTTAGTATCCAGCTGGTGGAGCTCGCCGGGGGGGGGGGGGTGGTAGATTGAAATGAGCTACAGTCACTTACAGAGCAGCTGCACGGCGAGCTAGTTTCTTCAACTCCCTTGCATACTTTCTAGATGTTTTCGCAAACCAATCTTCTTCTTCTTCTTCTTCTTCTTCTTCTTCTTCTTCTTCTTCTTCTTCTTCTTCTTCTTCTTCTTCCGATTGCACTCGACCCCAACCTTTGCCCCGACCCCGACCCCGAGCTCTGGCCCGACCACGACTGTCTTCTTCTTCTTCTTCTTCTTCTTCTTCTTCTTCTTCTTCTTCTTCTTCTTCTTCTTCTTCTTCTTCTTCTTCGTCCGATGGCACTCTAACCCTACCCCTGCCCCGACCCCGACCCCGACCCCGAGCACGACCCCGAGCACTTGCCCGACCCTGACCTCTAGCAAGACTATCTCTACCACCCACTGCAGCCTTTCCTTTTTGTTCAATGCTGCAATCACATACTTGAAAGTGCCCCCATGCTGCACTCACAAGTTCTGCACGTTTGAACTGCTTTCTATCAGCATTTCGAAAGGCTATGCCATGTGCTCGAAGATAGCTTGCCAACTCCTTCACTAACACTCTCATCGCTCCAAAAGCTTTTTCATCTGACGCGACAGCAAGAAAGGATGCAACCCTTTCCCATGCTGGCATTGACCTACCATCAGCTGCCTCAAACGCTAAATCCTGTTCTAATCGCTGCTGTGCTGAGAGCATTCTACCTCCAACCCAAGCAGGATGTGTTGGCGGTTGGCTATCACTGAGGAAGTAAGTTCTAGGGTAGTTTAGCCTTTCCTCCTCTGTCAGTTTGGAAAGACCGATCATCTTTGCCTTCCTGTCAGGTGGGACTGCAAAGGGGTCCGGTGGAAGATCTGCTAGCACTCTAACATTCACTGACCACTTCTGATCGTTTTTGTCAGTGCAGGAAATATGACCTGGATAACCAGGCTCGCCTCCCTCGCCGTAGCTTCCTGCAAAGCGCAAGCCTGCAACTGCGCCTGGGCGGCCTATAAAACATTTTCAGTTATGTATGACAATATAACAATAAACATTTACAACCTAGCATATGTTCTATCTGGTCCTTCTCCTCCTGTCCACAATACTTCTGCGCAAGCTTGCGAACATCCTTCAGAAGTTTTGGATCTGCAAACTTTACGGGAGGAAGTTTTTTGGGCAGCGTCCCTTCCGCTATTTAACAAAATAAAATAAAAGTTAGATTTTTCGACTAACAGGAGAGCAAAGTGAAAACCTGGAGCCCGGGTCATCATTTTAATCGGAGCTCCGTCTGGTCGGTCCCTTTCCCCGTGCCAATGCTCTTGCCCGTCTCCGAAGGTCTTTACCTTGGCCGTGGGGAGGCCGTTGTTGCCATCGCCTGGTACTCCAGCGTTGATTTGCCATGCCAGGGGACGATTCCAGTACTTCAAGTACTTGTTCATGCATGGTGAAAAAAAATTCACCCAGTCATAACTGGTGATCAGGATACAGACGACAATACGTTCTTTGTCTTTGGTGAACGCGCGAAGCAGCTTGAACAAAGCCTGAGCGATGCTTGTGGTTAAAAAGGTAGTGCCTAACCCTCGTCTCATCGTGCGAAACTTCTGATCATCACCGGAAAACCCATGGTGTGGGAGATTTCGATGAGTCTGTCCTTGCAAAAACCATCCCGCCCAGATAATGAAGTTGATAAAGCCATACATACCCCAGCCAGTATTTTCGCCCCCTCCGTCAAACTCAATGAAGAGCTTCCATGCGGCCATAGTGTCAGTGCTCCACAGCCGACTCCGTAGCATGTGGTAAAGGATAGAGATTGTACTGTTCTGACCTTTTTCAATACCAGGGCCGTGAGTGTAGATGTAACTTTTCCTGGTTCTGTAACAACTGAACACCCCAAGGCCAAGACGAATAACGTACGTACCTTTAAAGTCAGTGGATTTGCGTCGACATGAAGGAACGAGCACAGGGGGTGTCCCGTCAAAAGAGCAAACAATCGATCGAAGGTCAAGAGGTGCTCCAGACTTGCGCTTAGTGGTTTGGAAACGATTTTCCCGATGGATTTTGTGATGAGTTTGGCTCCTCACCTTCCACTGTTGAAATTCAGCTTCATTTTTGAACCCCCGCTCTTGTTCCTTCATAAGCTGCTTGCATTGCGCTGCCAGCTCGGTGCAGATTTCATCCTTGGCGATGTCCTGGTCTATTATTCACAGGAAAAAAACATAATAATAATAATAATAATAATAATAATAATAATAATAATAATAATAATAGTGTATCTCCTGCCAATTGCTGAGCCAAAAGGCCATGTGCATCCAGTCCTCCATTCCATAAGGAAAGTCTCCACACCAATCGGTGGAATAAAGGAAGTGACGGCATAGAACATTACTCTAGGAGCTTTATACCAATCAGCCCATGGAAAGGACCGATGGCCTATGTACTCCCTAATAATAATAATAATAATAATAATAATAATAATAATAATAGTGTATCTCCTGCCAATTGCTGAGCCAAAAGGCCATGTGCATCCAGTCCTCCATTCCATAAGGAAAGTCTCCACACCAATCGGTGGAATAAAGGAAGTGACGGCATAGAACATTACTCTAGGAGCTTTATACCGATCAGCCCATGGAAAGGACCGATGGCCTATGTACTCCCTAATAATAATAATAATAATAATAATAATAATAATAATAATAATAATAATAATAATAGTGCTTCTCTGTCAATGGCTGATGCATTTCTGCACATGCGCCTCCATCAATAATAATAATAATAATAATAATAATAATAATAATAATAATAATAATAATAATGATAATAATGTACACAAAAGAACTTATGCTTAATGCAAAAGATGTTTAGAGCAAGCTCTTTACTGCTACCTCGGATAGGCTCTATATTTTTAAAGTCTCTGCGCCAGACTTTATTCACTTTCGTGGGGCCGGGAGGCTCTTTGACATTCAGCCTTTGCTTGCAGTTGGCCGGCGCAGATGCTAGCACATCTTGACATCCTTTCGTCCAGTTTGCTACGATGTAGCTGTACACTTCGCTGGTTTCGGTAATGTCTTGAAGCTTCCAAGTTCCGTCTTCTTCAACATCGATCCCCATTTGTAACCACTTTCTGCATAGCAGAACGTGAATGACATCTTCAGTAAGTGGTTCCGGCGGTACAACCCTTACATCTATCTTAGTGCGGTTGCGCATAAGCTTTAAAGCTTTTGTCATAACTCTATCACCGACTCCATGAATGCGCTGCCACATAGTTCTGCATACTTTTTCCGTTTGGTAGACATACTGCATGTTACCGGCCGGATCTTTCATTGTCTCCAACTTTATCGCTAGGGAATTTTTGAACTCTTTCAAAGAAAGTGCACAAGATTGGGTGCGTTCCCTTATAACATCGCGTGGGTCGACCCAACGATAGCATTGCCATTCTCGACAACAGCTTGACCTCACCTCCTCCTCAAGCTCATTGTATGGCATGCCAAGCCACTTCTCCAGACATTGAGGTCGAACATGCTTGACAGGGCCTTGCTTGCGCTTCTTGAACGTGTATGACCTATTGGCTTTCTTAGGCCTGATGGCTACATGAGCAGTAAGTCCTAAGGTCTTATAGAGAGCTTGTGTGCTTGAGCGAATCTCATCGGTATTCGGCTGCTTACTACTACTACTAGCTTCTGTAATCAAAGCCCCAGGTGTCCAGAAGCCAGTCGATTCCGCTGACTCAGAGAAGGGCAGCACCATGCTAGACGAACATGCCGTAGATGTACACTACATTGCAAACGATGTACAAACAACATGGAGAAGTATTAAGGTTTGGTTGACAAATTATATGAAGCTAACCTTGATAGGAGAGCCAGTAGGTGATGGGTCTTTCGTAGATGATAACTGCATTTCAAACGGTTTACAAACAACGCATATAGATGTTTGTTAGACAAAGTGCAGGCAGCTGACCTTGACAGGAGAACGGGTGAATGAATCATCCTCTTCTGCACTGCTCGAAGCGGCGTCACCACTTTCTTCTTCCTCACCTCGATCCTTCATAGTAATAGCAATGAATCACCACATACAACACACTTTAATTTAGTATTAAGCAACAAGAAAACATTCGAATGCATACCTGAGGAGTGGCTGCACAAACACGAACACGCTTTATTGAGTCATTCTGAGCTTTAACTGAAGAGAGACCAGCCGCGAACTCATTCAAAAGCTTGCGTTTTGCATTTATGCTTGAGGAAGTTGAGGGAATTCGTGGAGGATCCGCTCTTACAGCCCTCGACCCGAAAGATGCTAGAAGCGCGTGTTTTTTTGCCAAAGACATTGGTTGTGACCTTGGTGGCAGTGGCTCAAGAAATTCAGGAACGATAAAAAAAATTTATAGTTCCTATCATTCTCAACATAGAAAACAGGGATTTTCTTGTTTGCCTTTGCTGCCTCTCTCATCCAAGAAGGATGTGCCTTGCAAGCCTCGGCTTTTGGATTTGACTCCAACGTTGAGTAATTGAGAAGAATTTGCTCACCTCGAGACACACCCTTGGACATTGTCACGACTTGCTCACCCTTCGACACTTTGCAGTTTGGGCTCTCACTGCAGCCAGGAAAGTGACTACTGTTAATAAGATGCATTGCATTTCTGCTTTCTTGATGAATGGGGTCAATGGATTGCATTCCTATTTCAATGCCCTTATATGTTCGCATCCTAAAGTGCTGAGCAAATGGATTATCACTGATGTCCTCTGAAGGCATTTTAGCACCTCCTGGTTGCAGAAGCCCCAGCTTAAACCCTTTTGGCAAATCGTCATCAGCAAATAATCCACATCTACCTGCCTTGCCGGATCCTGAAAGCCAAGCAATAGACACTGGCGCTCTCCTCGCAGTCGCGAGGCTCATTTGACGTTGCTCCCACGCCACGTGGCAAGAAAAGACTCAAAACAAGCTCCAAACTACACAAAAGATATGATAGTTATTCACATCTTATATTGTTTTTCTTGCTTCTAAAAGGCAAACAACACCAATGAATCACCGTCATCAATTCGACAAAAACAACTGCAACAACAACGACAACAACGACAACAACGGCAACAACGACAACAACGACAACGTAGGTAGATTTGAAGGAAAAAAGAGAGAAAGAAAGAGAGAGAGAGAGAGAGAGAAAGAGAGAGACAGAAAGAAAGGGAGAGAGAGAGAAAGAAAGGGAGAGAGAAAAAGAAAGGGAGAGAGAGAGGGAGAGAGAGAGAGAGAAAGGGAGAAAAGAAAATATACATACGGATATGAATACATAAATACATACATACATACATACATACATACTTGCATACATACATACATATTACATACATACATACATGAATGACCATTTATTGCAGAAAACAAGAGCACGAAGACAGCCAAAACAATGTTGACATAGAGAAAACGTAGAAAAAATTAAGTTAACAAATTTTCTTCGGTTGATTTTGTTTTATATACTTTGACACTGATGTTGTAATTAAGTTTGCCGCTCTTTCTAGTGTGTGGAAGGAGCGGGAAAGCTATTTAGACAAGTATACACGAAGGGAGCGAGCTGGAAATCATCGGCAAATTTTTGTCGGTACGGAAAATTTAGAAACGAAATATTCGACTTCTTACTATAAAAATACGTCTAAAATATATTTCGAAGCTCTAAATAGGCAGTCAGTGTCAGTATTTTTAAAGATCTTGCATTTATTGCAGAAAACAAGAACATAAAGACAGCCAAAACATGTTGACATAGAGGAAACGTAGAAAAAATTAAGTTGACAAATTTTCTTCGGTTGATTTTGTTTTATATACCTTTACACTGATGGTGTAATTAAGTTTCCCGCTCCTTCTAGTGTGTGGAAGGAGCGGGAAAGCTATTTAGACAAGTATACAAAAAGAGAGCGAGCTGGAAATCATCGGCAAATTTTTGTCGGTACGGAAAATTTAGAAACGAAAATTCCACCTCCTGGCTTCTAGGGAATACATTTCCTTACAATAATTTACACATGCACTCAACACACATGTAGACATATTATGCAGCAATAAAAAGCAAAGCAACATGATAAAAGAATGAAGTGGAAACAAAAAATCATTTTCCGACTGCAGATTTTTTTTTGTTTGGTATGCCTCTGGTACTTGAGGAAATAAAATATTTCTTTCTTTCCCGCTCCTTCCACAGACAGGAAAGAGCGGGAAAGAAGGTTTGAGGCTAGCAACGAGACTGGGAAATGCAAAAACAACAAAAGAAAATATGTAACAACAGCTCGTTTCCACCCATGATTTTTTCAGAGGCAAAAAGGTCGACTACTGCCTTTTTTCAGGGTCTGCAGTCGAACGTCTGCACTTGAAAAGTGCGGGTAGATTTGTATACAGCTGTATACATTAGATTGAAAGAAAAGAGCTCAGCGATGCCTGTAAAGGCCAGGACATTGCAAGCAATTGCCAGAAACCGTAAGGGGGCTCTAAAAATTTGGATAAACGGCCAGACGGAGCCTGAGGATTTCGAAGATGTGATAATTCCAGATGAAGTGCGGAGGAAATATGATGGCTTAGGTCTCGAGCAGCTGGAGAGGGTGGTAGTTGAGACCAAGAGGAATTGGACAGCACAGGGGTTCTTGGAAAATGCAAAGAGTTGGGATGATGGACTAAAAGGCGAGGTAGTACGTTTGAAAAGAGATCGCAAGAAGACAGACTTCTACACAAACGAAAATAATAGTAGCGGGAATAAAAAGAAGAAACAAAAGAAGGAAGAAGAAGAAGAAAAGACAGGAGAAGGGAAGGAGAATGAGAAGGAGAAGGAGCCAGGAAAGAAGAAGAAGCGAAAGGAGAAGGAGAAGGAGAAGAAGGAGAAGGAGCCAGAAAAGAAGACGGGAAAGAAGAAGGAGAAGGAGAAGCCAGTAAAGAAGAAGGGAAAGAAGAAGGAGAAGGACAAGGAGAAGAATGACAAGGACAAGGAGAGGGACAAGGAGAAGGACAAGGAGAAGAATAATGACAAGGACACGGAGAAGGACAAGGAGGAGGACAAGGAGAAGGACAAGGAGAAGGACAAGGAGAAGGACAAGGAGAAGGACAAGGAGAAGGACAAGGAGGAGGACAAGGAGGAGAAGAAGAAGAATAAGAATAAGAAGGGAAAGAAGGAGAAGGGGAAGAAGAAGGATGAGGAGGATGACGAGGAGGACGAGGAGGAGGAGGACGAGGAGGACGAGGAGGAGGAGAAGGTGACGAAGGACAAGGACAAGGAGAAGGAGGAGGAGAAGAAGACGACGACGACGAAGAAGAAGAAGAAGAAGGAGAAGAAGAATAAGAAGGGAAAGAAGAAGGAGAAGGGGAAGGAAGAGGAGGATGACGAGGAGAACGAGGAGGAGAAGGACGAGGAGGAGGACGAGGAGGAGAACGAGGAGGTGACGAAGGACAAGGACAAGGACAAGGAGGAGGAGGAGAAAGGAAAGCAGAAGGAGGAGGAGAAGGACAAGGACAAGGAGAAGGACAAGGACAAGGACAAGGGCAATGAGAGAGTAAACAAAACAGGAGTCCCAGAAGTCCCAGAAGGAAAATTTCGTATTTACGAAATCCCGGGTTGGTTTGAATACATATTCGAGAACGAGGAGGACCAGAAAGCACACACGGACTCCAAAGGCCGCAAGTTCCAAGACGGGTTCGTTCTTCTTTCTTTTTTATGTTAAATTATAATAAATTAATATGTAATTGTAGAAATTTCTTTCTTTTGTTTTCATTTCTTTCTTTTCTTTCTTTTCTTTCTTTTCTTTCTTTTCTTTCTTTTCTTTCTTTCTTTCTTTTCTTTCTTTCTTTCTTTTTTTGTCTGTTGTTTCTTTCTTTTCTTTCTTTTCTTTCTTTTCTTTTAATTTCTTTTTTTCTTTTTCTTTTTCTTTTTTCTTTTTTCTTTTTCTTTCTTTTCTTTCTTTTTTTCTTTCTTTTCTTTGTTTTCTTTCTTTCTTTTCTTTCTTTTCTTTCTTTTCTTTTTTTTCCTTTCTTTTCCTTATTTTCTTTATTTCGTTTTCTTTCTTTTCTATCTTCAAATTGTTTCTTTTCTTTCTTTTCTTTTCTTTCCTTTTCTTTCCTTTCTTTTTTTTCTTTTTTTTTCTTCTCTTTTTTCTTCTCTTTTTTCTTTTTTTTCTCTTTTTTCTTCTCTTTTTTTCTTCTTTTCTTCTTTCTTTTTTCTTTTTCTTTCTTTTCTTTCTTTTCTTTTTTCTTTTCTTTTCTTTTCTTTATTTAACTTTTCTTAAAATTTTGTTTCTTTTCTTTTTTTTCTTCTTTTTTTTTTTTTTTTTTTTTCTTTTTTTCTTTCTTTCTCTTTCTTTCTTTCTTTTTCTTTCTTTTCTTTCTTTTTCGTTATCTTCTTTCTTTTCTTTCTTTTCTTAATATTTGATGTCGGACTGAGAGCCTTCCACAGTGCCCCCCCCCCCCCCCCCAAGCACTTGTTTGTTCGTGCTTATTGCTAAGGTTGTTCATGACATGGACAACAGACGATGCTAAGGTACATTAATTACATTAATATTGTTGTCCCGGTCACCACTGGGTCAGAAACATGATGTTTGGGTAATTAAAGGTGCGCGAGGGGGTATACATCACCGACGTCAGGCTGACCACAAGAGCAGGCTTGATATTGGCCCCCCAAAGGCAGATTGAGACTCGCGAAAACGATGTGTGGCCTGCGCCTGGGTTTTGATTGATTTTTTTTTCTTAAAAAAACAACAATAATTTGCTATAGGATGATCCTTGAGTTTCCAGTGGGCTGGAAGAAAAGAAACCCGAAGCTAATGAAAATGGTACGAATGTTTTGTCATTTTCACCCATGATTGGTTGTTATTGCAGGTGTCGGAACGAAGAAGTGGATCGCAGTGTTGCGGGGAATGGATGCTGATTTGGACGGCAAGACCGACACTGAGTTTCTTCAACTCATGTGCCCAAAATTGTTGAATCTTGCTCATAGCTTGTGTCACCCCCCTCACAAGCGGAACTATATTGAAGACGTGTTGACCTTTTTCCTTCCATATGTTGGGGATCCTACGAATCCCCCCCCCCCCCCCCCCATTCTTCGAAGATACAGATGGAAGGCTTTGCTAGTTAAGGAGTTGGCAGGCAAGGCTAAGGTATGCAATTATTGCGCAAAGGGCTTTAGCTTTATTTATTGCTGCTTTTTTAGCTCTTCATTTTTATGGTGTGATAGAGGAACAGAGCAGCAGTAGAGCAAGGCTACAAACCTTTGCGCTCTTCTGATCGCCGGACCAAAAGGCCAAGGAAATTTACACCAGGTTCTTTGCGTCAACAGTGTTCTATGTAACACAGTTCTCTTATGAATTTTATTGTTTGATACTAGGTAGCAGTGACACTGCGCCTGAACCAGAGGATCAGGAGGGTGAAACTAGTGAAGATGAGGTTATAGTCGAGGAGAATACAAAAAAGAAGAAAAATTTGAAGGCAAAGCAGAAGGTGAAGCAGAAGAAGGTGAAAAAGGGCAAGAAGGAGCAGCCCTCCACGCCTCCGGACGAGGAATCGGAAGCCGAGGAGAAACTTGAGCAAGCCAACCAGGTCTGTTCTCACTCTGCAGCTGTTATGTTGTCTTCTAATTAATGATACATATGTAGTGTAGTACTAGTGGTGTCTCCGAAGCCTCTTTGCAAGCGATTTTGAAGGAGGCAATGAAAGAACATAGTAGCAAAATGAATGAGAACATGGAGAAGCTTTTGAAACAGTATGAAAAGAAAGAAGCAGGGAAGGAAGGTAAAGGAAAGAACAATGGAGAAACAGAGAAGGATAAGGAGACGCAAGGCTCTGAGGAAGAAAAAGGCAAAGAAAAGAAGAAAAAGAAGAAAAAGAAGAAGAAAAAGAAGAAGAAAGACAGCTCCAGTGACTCAGACAGTGACGATAGCACTAGTACTAGTGATAGCTCTAGTAGTAGTGAGTCAGAGGAAGAAGAACAGACGAAGAAAGAGAAGAAGAAAAAGAAGAAGAAGAAGAAGAAGAAGAAAGAGGAGAGAGCTGCACAGCAGGCTATGCAAAACACAGCCACTCGCGGTATCTATCCATTCCCACCCAACAGCTCACCCGGCTATAATTATTATGATTTTGCACTTGCGGCTATGGCACTCAAAAATCAGTAAGTTGAGCGTTGAAGTTTCTCAAAAATACTAAAAATTAGATTTATTTGAAAAATAAAAAGAATGTATTGTGTGATTAAAATGTATTCTCTTTTTTTACTCCTCCCGGTGCCTCCCCCCCCCCCCGGCCCCCCCCACCCCCCCCCCCCCTCACAGCAGGTGTCTGGATCAGTCAATGTATTGACACAATTTAGCTTTAATATAACTGGCAAATCATTTTTAATACGTTATTAAGCTTATTCAAGATTATTTTTACTAAATAAAACACATTTTCAATGTCTGAATCAAAAAGTGCAAAATCACCTGTAGGACAATTTCGGAAAAATTGATACCCCACATTTGGCCGAATCACTTGTTGTTTACCGTGGCTATCGAGCCCACCTCAACTACTACAGAACCGTAAAGGACGATGAGCGCGGGCGGAGGGAGCCGTGCCCCAATGTCGTTTCTGGCACCTCTTCCTTTACTTGTTGGGGCTGCCGTACATTAGCAAGCCCGAACCCTTCATCTACCAGCAAAAAGACTGGAGCGAAATCGATAACCTGCAAGATAATAACTACGAAGCGGTGCGCAACCTGGATGTCGAAGCTAAAGACACACACAAGAAATCACAGTTTGTTAGGCTAAATCACAAGTGTGAAGAAAAGCTACCTAGCTTGCTGGGAAACTTTGCATGGTTTAGGCCGTGGTTTTTTTGCGCGGGGTGCGCAGGGTCGGCGGCCCCGGCGGGGGGGCTGTGCGCCGTGGCCTCCCCACTTGCCCCTAGGCAAACAGAGCACCGAGAAAGAGGAGGAGGTGTGCGCCAGGGAGGGGGCTATACAGTTTTAGAAGAGCTGCGGCAGGCCCTGTTGGGGGGGCGGGGGATCACTAAAAGTACGGCCCCCCGCGACAGGGACGTCTGTCCGGGCTGCGGCGAGGGGCTGGCTCGGCGCTGCCGCTGCTCATAACGCTAAGTTGGTGGCCGGAAGTGATTGTGTACGCAGGTCGAAGCTACCGAGAACAAGACAGGTTCTGGGTGCCCCAGGCTCGGGGCACTTGCTTGCCGGAACAATGGGACTCCGAAGCGGGGTTTGCCGCGGGCCCGCCGCGGGATGCGGTCTGGTACGAACGCACGGAGGTCACAGTGAGGCTGAATAGCCTTTTCTACGTGCGCTACAGCCCCGGAACCCGCCCTTGGCTAGGAGTCTACCGTCGGCTTACACCCCAGGCCTACCAGACCAAGACTCGAATGAGCAGTTGGCAGGACGTGCAAGCGACGATTCCGCCCGGCTGCACTAGGGCGTGCCTGGCGGCCCCGGGGTGGGTGCCCTGGCAAGAAGTACAGGAAGCCCGCCTGGTCAGGGTTCAAGAAACCATGGCGCGCCTGGCCCGGGCGGCTCGCGCCCAGCTTGCGTCCCGCCACCTGCCGGGCAAGGCACTGTCACTGCAACTCGAGTGGAACAGCCAGGGCCGGGTTGCCCACCCCCAGGACATGCAGCTCCTTTCTGGCTTGGCGGGGCTGCTGGGGCAAGTGGGAAAGCTGGCTTGCTACGCGGCGCTAGGTCACGTGTGGGAGCCGCACACGGCCCATCTGACGGACCTGCCCGTAGGCTCGCGGGCCTCTCTGCACTCCAGCGAATTCCCGACGCCTGGGAAAGCGGCCAGCCCCTATCAGGTGGTTTTGCTTGCTGGCGCAGCCTGCCAGACCAGAGTCACTGAAAGCAAATCGGCAGCGCCGGGGGGCGGCGCGCTACCTCTGGCCTGGCCGCGTGAAATCTGGTCACTAGTCAAGCAAGAACACCAGCTGCAATGTTACTTAGCCTGCCTCGTCAGACCGGCCCCGGGAAATTTTACTAGGACGCTCGACGCTCTCGCCCCGACCTCCGGCCCCGGTCCGTCCACGGCCGAACGAGTACTAGAAATAGTTTTTACTTACAAACAGACTGGCTCTGCCTCGAGAGAGAGCTAAGGCAGACTTGCTCAAGGCGCTGGGGACAATGCCCGCGCAGGCAAGAAAGAAAAACTTGTAATAAAAAATTTTCCACCAAAGTTTACCAAGCCCCCTCCTCACATCTTTCTCCCCTCCCCCCTCCTCCCTTCCCATCTCTTCCCCTCCCTTCCCCGAGACACTGCCAAGTTGTTTTTGCACCCTAATTGTAAACTTGTTTGTCTAGCAAATGTACCAAGCTGAGGAAAAAGCTTTGCTAGAGTACGAAAAAAAGTTTGAGTGTTTGGCAAGACAAGACAACATTTTTAGGTAAGACGTTGTGTTACCAAAGTGCGAATTACTAAGCCAACGGGCCAACTATTTACTTCATGCAACCCCGCCACTCTCTGTCGCATCCGATTCTATACGTGCTGCTGACTTATCTAGATCGAAAGTAGCCAAACTCTATGCCAGCTTTGCATGTTGGGACGAGCTTTACCAAGGCGCTGAGATATCGTGGTCAAACAAGATATCGAAGGTATATGGACAGGTGCGTTGATTGTGTCGAAAGGAGTTTTGTTTGGTCTGGCTACGCAGTTGTGGCGTCTGAGAGCTTGGGGAGAAAAGCCAGTGAAGCGCTTTTCTCACAGCCACCGGGTTGGAAAGTCTGTCCAGCTCCAGACGGGCTATGTAGTAGGGCTTGTAAACAAGTACAATAATCCTGAAACGTTTCTGCTGGAAGAGCTGAGTTTGCCAATATTCCAAGAGACTCTCAAAGGCCTACTCAGGCGGGAGAGCTGAAGGCCAAAATAATAGCATACGTAATTGTGTGGTATCGATTGCAGCCCCAGCCACGGCCGCCACAGATAAAACAGACACAGCCGCCGCAGCAACAGGCGTGGGCTCCTGATCGCGTTGCCTACCCTTCGGAGCCAGTGCCCCTCCCCCCCAAAGCCCCGCAGAGTCAGCGTCCAGAACAGAAAAACGCCGTCGTCCACTTTTGGCAACGACCGCGGCCTGCCACGCAGGTCTTGGCAAAAAAGAAATCTGAAAAAGGCGACAGCAACACCGGCGCACGCCGTTTAAACGTCTCCAGACCTCCTCCCAACCCTCCGCCAAACATACATACCCCTCAATCGCCGCCTGCAGAGCAGCCCTCGGCGTCGGCGTTGGGAGCGCGGAATTCCGTCCCCGCACAAGGTGGCAACCTAATTCCCTTGGTTGGCTTAATTCCAGAACAGATAGACCAGACCCGAAAAGAGATACCAAACAAATTCGGGAAAGACAGCAGCAACAACGGCCCTGCCGGCGCCACAGGGCCCCGCCGCGCGTCCCGTCTCAAACGTTCCAAACCCCCGCCATACCCTCCGCCAGGAAAGCAACCCTTTCCTACAATGGACTTGGATATGTCGGAGGGAGAAAAAAAATCTCTCAGAGAAGACATTAAAGCAGCACCCCACAGCGCCGCAGACCGGTCGACTGCATCACAGAGAATCGCGTCCTTAATCGGAAGAAAGAAAAAAAAGTCTTTTTAATTAAAACCCGACAAAGTCGTCCACTTGGCACTGAAAACTAAGAGATTGAGAACAGAGACAGGGATGGGGAGGGGGCGCGGTAGTTTTTCCGGGGAAACACACACAAGACAATGTGGCGACAAGTTTCATTCGAGAAACGGGAAAGAGAAAGAGTCCACTTCGCAAAGAAATGTATGAGAAAGGCAGAGGGAAGGGAAGGGGGAGAGGGGAGCGGGGAAGGAGAAGGGAGGGGGAAGGAGGGAGGGGGGGGGGAAGGTGCCCCCCTTATCTCCCCCTCCCCCTTTCTTTCCCCCGCTCCTCCTACTCCCCCTCCCCCTTTTCCTCCCGCTCCCCCTTCTCCTCCCGCTCCCTCTTCCCCCCCGAAGGGGGAGGGGGGGTGGAGGGGGAGATATGAAAACTTGTCATTTGCGCAACAAAAAAAAAATAATTGGCGCGCGGTTTTTTTTCCGCGGGAAAACACTTGATTTCCCGCGAGCCCCGCGGAAAGAGGCCGGAGCGGCCCGTTCATTTGGCGCTAAATCGTGCTGTTTTGTATGGGGCGCATGATAAGGCCGGGAAAGAGTGCAAAAGAAAGAAAGTTTTTTTAATTAAAAGCTCGGCAAAGTCTTACAATTAGCACTGACTCGACGTGCCGGGGGGAGCAGCGACCTTGTCCGGCGCTGCGACAGCGACAGCCTCAACCTGACCTGCCTTCAACAGTTCTACTTCTTCTACTTCTGGCTGGCCTCGTTGTCGATTGAGGAGATCAATCTCTGCCGGCGCGCCCGTGGCCAGGCTGCGCAAAGGCTTCTCTTTCTTTGGACGGAAGTCGCGCCTGTGCCGAATATGTTCAGACAAAGCTCCGCCCCGTGCGCAACGAGCGCTGATGATGCTCGTCAGGCTCGCCGACGCCCCTCGACTACTAAGACTCTTTTTTTAGCCAAGACATTCACACCGAGGGAAAGGGGAAGAGGGGGGACAGGCAGGGGAGGGGTTTTAAAAGAATGTACCTAACTACACATGTTCAGCGCGGTGGATCTTATTTCAGAGACCGAAGAAGGAAGAGGAGGGCGGGGGCCAGATGTGCGTGAAGGGGGTCGGGGTGACGGCGGGGAAGGATAAAAGAGGGGGAGGCCCTTTTCAAACCCCCCCCCCCCCCTCACACCCTCTTGAGTTGAACAAAAAAAATTTAATGACAAAAAATCCTTGACAAAGCTTGATTCTACACTTGGAACCGAGAACTAAGAGAGAAATAGGGAAAATGCTGGAGGAGGGGGAGAAGCGCGAATTGTCGTAGTCTTCCCTGTCTGAAAACAGGGAACGGGAGAGGGACCGGATCAGATTGAAATCTTGAGAAGTGTGAACCTCCCAGAGACCGGCAGGCAGCTGGGAAAGAGAAAGGGCAGCACGCGGCACACCCCCCTCGTTCCTCAGAGCTTGGGGCAAAGCCCCTCGAGCCTCCCTTCAGCCCACTGCCGAGGGTTGGAATGGAAAGAAGGAGGGGGGGGGGGCACGGGGGGTTTTGCCCCCCGGACTTAGACGGAGTTTGTAGTCAAGACAGGGCCCATAAAGCCAAGAGCAGGGCCATGCCTGTACCTGGTCACAAAGTGACTAGGTTAAATTTGTGGCTTCAGAAAGGGAGCCAAAATAGATAAACTTTTTTGGAGACCGCAGAGGAGGGGGGGGGGGGCGCCCCCTCCCCCCCGCTTTTTTTTTCTTTTTTCCACCTGAGCCCCCTGAGCCCGGGGGGCTCAAAGAACAGGGGAAGGGGGAGGGGAAGGGCGCAGAAGCTACAAAAAAAACATGAAACGCCTCCACTAAGCCCCCCCCGTCCCTCTCAATCTCCTAGTTTTCAGTGCCAAGTGTACGACTTTGTCGAGTCTTTAATTAAAAAAATTTTCACTTTCTTGGCGCCCCCACCCCTCCCCTTCCTGATTTTCAGATGGGGGAACTAAGACAATCCGGATCCGCGCTTCCTCCTCACCTGCCTCTTCCTTCTCCCTCTCCTACTTCGCAGTGCCAAGTGCAAGACTTTGTCGACCTTTAATTCAGCATATTTTGCATTTTCTTGGCGCGCCCTACCCCCTTCCCTCTCCGAAAAGGGGGCCGGTAGGTTTTCCTGGGAAACACACACAAGATAATTTGGCGACAAATTTAATTAGAAACGGGAAAGAGAAAAAGTCCACTTTGCAAAGAAATGTATGAGAAAGGCAGAGGCAAGGGAAAGGGGAGAGGGAGCGGGGAAGGAGCAGGGAGGGGGAAGAGAGAGAAAGAAGAGGGGGGGGGGGAGGCGCCCCCTCCTCCCTTCTCTTCCCCTTCCCCTTCCTCTCCCCCGCTCCCCCCCCACCCCCGCCCCCGTCCTCCCCCCCCCCCTCCCCTTCTCTCTTCTGCTCCCCGTTCTCCCCCCTCCCTTTTTCTTCCCGCTCCCTCTTTCCCCTCGAAGGGGAGGGGGGAGGGGTACGAAAAACTTGTCATTTGCCCAACAACAAAAAATTTTGGCGCGCACTTTTTTTCGCGGGAAAACACACACGCACAGACGATTTGGCGACAATTTCATTCGAAAAAGGAAAGGGAAGGGGGAAGGGACGGAGGGAGGGGAAGTGGGGGGGGGGGAAGGCGCCCCCCTTATCTCCCCCTTCCCCTTTCTCTCCCCCGCTCCTCCTACTCCCCGTTCTCTCCCGCTCCCTCTTCTCCTCCCGCTCCCTCTTCCCTCCGAAGGGGGGAGGGGGGGGGGATATGAAAACTTGTCATTTGCGCCAAAAAAAAAAATTGGCGCGCAGTTTTTTCCGCGGGAAAACATTTTATTTATGTTACCCCGCGGAAAGAGGCCGGAGCGGCCCGTTCACTTGACGCTAAATCGTGCTGTTTTGTATGGGGGCGAGCCGACTGAAGACTTTCAACAACAAATGAAAAGACTAATAGAAAAAAGCCACCCCGATAGTTATTTATTAATGAAGGCTAATCAAGTAAAACAACAATCAAACACCTCAGACACGTGCGGTTGGCATAGTATGAGGTTTTTAATGGAGCGGGCGAAAGGTATTAAATTTAAATTCGCCAGTGGCTACACAGACTTAAAAGAAGAAGAAGCGGAAAAATTAAAAGCACAGAATGGGTATGGACATTTTGATACATATATTTGATATTTGTTTCAGACTACGTCTTCAACAAACATCGGGGGCTACGCACTTTTAAGGATTACAATAAGCATTAATTTTTTGAAAAAGAAAAAAACGATGTTTACAATAAGCGAGAGTGCGGAGCACGAAGCGCAATTCTAAATATCATGGATTACAAGGGAGGAAGAAGTTCGGGTATCTATTACATAAATAGTAAAAATAGAATAACGGGAACAGACAGCGACTTTACACACGAAGTCAATATGAAGGGACTAGACAATCCCACACATTGTAAAATTGTTCATATCTATGTTCCAAAATCTTATTATTCCGTTGCCTCTCCATATAATACTTTTACATTATCCGAAGACGGGTATGAGGCTTTAATTACGATACCTGAGGGAAACTACACAATGAACAATTTAAAAAATAAACTGGCCGAGGTACTGACGACAGAAAATCCGAATGACCATACTTATGTTGTCTCAAGCAACAATACAAACACAAAACCAGAGGATGGTAAATTAACATTCAGTGTTTCAAATAACGGAGGTATTCAACCGCGGTTTATATTTGATGGTGATACCCGTATTCACGAGGTAATGGGTTTTGATAGAAACTCAACATATTTCTTCGCTAATGATTTTATTAAATCACCAAATGTAATTTTTCTAACTGGCGAAAAAACTCTGTATCTTCAATCTAACTTAGTGAATGAAGGAGATAATCACGTGCTACAAGAAATGTACACTGCCAACGAAATTCCTTTTGGATCTGTTATCTATGATGGTAGTGGGTCTGAGTATGGTAAAACATTGTTAGCAAGTTCAATCAATGTGTTTAGGTTTTACTTGACAGACGAAAATGACCAAGCCATTAATCTTAATGGTTAGGTATCGTTATGACTTTATTGGTTTATCGTGAAACTAATTATTTTAGTTTATTTAATTCATTCTTCAATTTGTTAAAGGCGAGATAATTAATTTTAGAATTTTTTCTATAAATATATTTCGTGTATTAATCAACTTACACTACTTCAAAAACAAAACAAAAATGCCTATCCAATATGGAGGAGAGTTGACACAAAGCCAAAGCGAACTTATTCGCGGTAAGTATTCGCTTAACAAACTTACTGCCCGCGAAAGTCTTGCGTCTGTTGCGATTAGCAGTGTTGGAGGAACTGAATCAACTTTTGAAATTCCTACTCGTCCTTTGAACCTTGCGAGGAGTGTGTTGCGATTTACCTACACACCGACGACTGGAGGAATCGGTCATTATAACAGAATTGCTATGGACTGCCTGTCAATGATTAAGACAATTGAACTGCGAAGTCGAAGCGGGCAGTATCTGTGTAATTTTCAACATGTGGGAAATTACACTAAGATGATTTGGAAACCCGAAATTTCTTATGATAGATTTATGGCTTTGGATAACCACGGGGCTAATTCTGGTTATGGGTCTATGCTCCAAAAGTGTAATGCTGGAAAGATTGTCGTTGGAACTAGAGCAGAAAGAAAACTAATTACTGATGCGGGGGTGCTTGCAGATTTACGAGGGGCGGTTCAAGGATACTACAAAGTGCCACTTGTTGCTGTTCGTCGTCATGATGATACCGCTCTCACTGATAGCACTGCTGGAACCTATAGCCTTGTTAATGTTGAGTATGAGGAGGCAAAGTATTTTGAGGGTGGAGATATTGGTCAAGACCCTGCAGTAGTAATCGCATCAGCAGTCAATACTGGAAATTTACCAGTAATCAATGTGCCTATTCCTCTCGGTATGCTTTTCGGAACAATTTTTGAAATTGATAAGACTATTGGTTTTAATGAAATTCTTGATTTGAGGATTGTGTGGGAGGGAACACAGAAAACCTTATTTTATGGAACTGATGCTAATAGTGTTGCAAGCAGCTGCCACCGCACAGCCCGCGACGATTACTAATCTTAACATCTTTCTTGCCGTTGAAACTGACCCTAATGTTATTTTGGGAATTCAACAAAAGATTGCTGGTGAAGGCTTTTCGTTTAAGACCGAATACCCTATCTCTTGGAAAACCAATCTTGCGGCAGGCACTCAGTCATTTGTTTTGAAGATGAACCGCTCGCAGGGTGAGAGAATTCGCCGAATTTACACTAGCGGGTTTAATAATACCGAAACTTCAAATACCGCATTTGATTGCGTAACCGAGCACAGGTTAAGATACTTCTTATTACACTACTTTGGATAGTAATAGAATTCAGCAGTTTGATATCGCTTGCGCCCGCGATGAAGACTATATGCTTTTGAAGGAAAAAATTAAGGGCTCTGCTATTTTGAACTCTAATGTGTATAAATATAACTGGTTCCACGTTGATTTCTGGGATCACAACCGCCCGCTTTATGACAAGAGAGAAAAAGAGGGTTATGAAGTGGCAGGTCTGTCCTTGGATACAGAACGGCGGTATGAATGGAGTGCGGAGGGAGCAGTCCAATTGAATTATTATACTTACGCTATTCCCCAGAGGACTATCGTTGTTAAGGGAATTGAAATCCTTATGTCGTAGATATTTATGAACTTTGTAGAAACCAATAAAAAAAAAATAATACAATAAAAATATTTTTTGTTATGTATACAAACGAAATGACGACCCACCAGAGAAATTTAATCGCACAAAATCCCGACGGAATGTTTGTAAATGTAAAAGTTGGGCATGATGGACACATTGAAACTAATCATATGAAGACCGCTTTTGGTGAAACCCTAACCAGTTCCTTAACACCTGTATTGCAGGAAATCTTTCCATATACCATTAATACACGGATATGGTCATTAATTCAGACAAATGCGTGTGTTTCATTAAATAATAATATGGCGGAATTAAAAACGACTGCTAATGCTACCGCTGATGCCTGTATGGAAAGCAAAAGAAAAATAAATATCGCACTGGTATGGGTGTTATAGCCCGCTTCACTGCTTTATGGACAACAGACGAAACCGAAGATCATTATTTGTGGATAGGAATCGGAGATAATTTTTTACTTCATGGTTTCTACTTTTACAAGACTAGAGATGAAGGAATGATTATTCTACATTGCATTGGAGGAAACCCAAACGCATTTTATCAAGCATACTGGGATGACCCGTGCGACGGAACAGGAGATATGCCAGTATTAGACTGGACGAAGGGAAATGTATTTCAAATTCAATTTCAATACTTAGGCTTTGGTGCTATTACGTTTTCTATTGAAAATCCAAAGACAGGCGAATTTCAGTAAGTCCATACGATTAAGTATGCGAATGCCAACACGGGTGTCAGTCTGCGGAATACTGCATTGCCATTTGTAGCACGAATTGTTAATAATAATGTGGGAGTTGGAATACAAAGACTGAAGACAGCCAGTTGTAGTTTGTTTGTTGAAGGAACCAACACTATTAATACAAGTATTACAAATACGGCGGAAGGGAGTGAAGCAGGTAATATAACTGAAAGCCCCATTTTAAGTATCAGGAATAAAGCACTATACAATAATAGCCTAACCAACTATTCAAATGTCTCTCCATCTTTGATAAGTATTACAAATGAAGATAGTAAGTCTAATATTGTAAGAATGGTATTGAACGGAACACTGACAGGAGCGGGTTTTGCCGATGTAGATGCCAAAACTTCAATTGTAGATACAAACATAAAAGCAACTGCTATCGCAAACGGAACAACACTTTTTAAGATTTATGTTAATGCTACCTCAACTCAACAAATTAATCTAAGAACCTACGATATTCAATTAACCGAACGATTTTTTGACATTCACACAGAAGTCCGTGTCGGCGGGCGGGTCAGGTAATATTAATGTTATTGCTAACTTTATAGAGGACCACTAAAGGAAAAAAAATGAATGATTTGACTTACTTTACTTTATTTTTTGGTATCTTTCTTTTACAACCCGAATAACATCGCTCGCTTTCCTTAATATACATCCTTCTTCTGTACATACTTCGTCTGTAGCGGTCGCCGTATCACCTACGGATGTAGCATTCGCTATTTCTTCACCTACATTCACCTTTATTTCGGTAATTCCAGTCTCTTTTAAATCAGTTGTCTTAAAAGGTGTGCTTTCTTCTTGCTGACCGAAGGTCGCATGCTGACCGAAGGTCGCATCTTCAACTACGTTGGAGTCTTCAACTACGTCGGAGTTGTCCGTTATGGGTCTCCAATGGAATAACTACTTTCACGTTGTCGTCCCTTGGCTTGTATTGCTCATAGAAAGAAACAATGTCGGGCTTAGTCCATTTAATTGTTGGCTTTTAATTTCGCTGTCAATGTTCCATTTTTCAATTTCATTCAAGTAATCCTGTTTGGTGTTCAGGTCAGTCATCTTATAGGTAAAGATTAAAAAAAAAATCTTTTAGCAAAATATTATAAATATTTTTTTACTTCACTTTTAATGTCTGTAAATTTATCAAACCAAGGCTGTTTCATAACCCATTCAAAATATGGCTTATCAATGGTAGCAATATTTGAAACCTTCTTCCCGCGATACTTACCAAACGGAAAAACATCAGTTGGTTTTCCTTCTCTACTTTTTTCAATCGCCTTAATTTCTTCATCAATCATCTGTTGGACATCTCTTACTGAAAAGAATTCCTTATTCTTCTCAATTGAAAGTTTTCCAAATTTTTCACATAGTCTGGTGAGGGTGGTCATTGGTCTATATATAGACTGGTAAAAACTTTCATGGAAAAAATTAATTATTTAATATTTTATTTTTTCAATATCCAAAATGTCTAGTACCAATCGCATTCTCTACAATACCGATAACTTGTCTTTTCGTGTATGTAAAACTAAATATCTTTTCTAAGTATTCGCTTGTTATTTTTTTCTTTTGTTTGTCTCGCGTTATCTTGTTGTTTTCTATTATAACTACTTTTCCAGACTTCTCAATTCGCTTAGCAATCCGTAATTCTTCATCAGTCTCCAACAATTCAGCCAGTTCATTTTTACCATTCTCAAATAATTCAGTGTTCGTAATACTTAGCCCGCAACTTATCACACTTAACATATTCGGTAAATTCAATGCTTTTTTCGTTTCATAGTTCATACTAAATCCTTTTACTTTCATACTGGCTTTACCATTATCTAATAAGTATCCATAACATTTCGGCCCGCCTCCAACAAATGTTTTTATTTTCGCTCCTTTTAATTCATCAGTCCGATCTCCCAGTAAATCGCCTGCCTCAACATCTACCTGATTAATTTCTTTGATAGTCGTATATATTACGCTGTCTGTGTCATGATACAATATCCTATTACCTAATTTGTCCATCATATTGTAAAGTCTCATTCCCGCGTGGCATGTAGTAAATAAAGCAACTACAATATTTGTTTTAATCGGGTCGCTCACCGCGTCCTGTTTTAAGTCATAACTGGCTTCTACAATTTGGTCATTAATTATGTTAATATTTATATTATCCACTGATTTATCGTTCAATAGTTTGTATAAGGTTTCTTTATCCTTTATCATTTTGTTCTGTGTTTTATTTTGTTTCTGTCCAAACTTGCCACATAAAGAGTTCAAGCACAACTTAGCCACTGCTCTCCGTCCTTCGTTTTTGAATATTTTGCTTTCATCCATCTTTACACCCATTTTAACTTCCATGCTGTTTATGTAATTTTGCTTTCTGCTTCCGTATTACATCCCGCGGGATATCCGCTGGACTCTTGTTTTACTTTCAAGAATGTCTTTATGCATTCTTTGAATAAACTACTGCTTTGTTCTTTCCAGTGCCATGCTTCATATATTTTTATTAACTTATACCCTTTGTCTAAGGCCTTGTAAATTTCTGGATTTGCCCATGTGCCTGTTATTGCTCGTTCTTTATCTGTGTGCTTACATTCGCCGTGTTGCTCAGTCATTCCACACTTATCGCATAAGTAATACATCATCTTACCTCTATCCGCCTTCGGTAAGACCGGGTGTAGTAAGCCTCTCGGAGGTAGCATCTTAACCTTAGCCACTCCGAAATATTCTCTGTTTATAATTTCGTTTTTCATCTCATTTCTTTCCTCCTCGTTGCTTGGTCGTATTATGATATGGTGTCCGCTTGGATAAAGGTCGTAATACATCACGGTCGGATAAAGTGAGCATATGTCAATATATTTCGCATACTCATTATCATGTCGTGATTTCCAATATAATTTCAGAGCATTCACTCTACCTCCAAACATTGCCTCTCGTGGGTTTAGTCCTTCTTCTTCCGTAATTCGTTCGTTTGTATCCTCTGCCAGTCACTCACTGGTTTTCATCAGGCTCCATTCACACTCCCAGATACTTATTACTTTCGCTTGTTCGTTAAGTTGTTTTTCTCTTCTCATTGTTTCCTTGTATAGTTCGCCCATTGTCTTATTCTTCTTCACATTCAGAGCATTGCTATTCCAACACTTCTGACATCCGTGCCAATGACACCCGTAAAACTCATAAGCGGTTTTGTTTTTCTCGTCCCAGCCATCTACATACACACGAGATTGTCAGAGTTGAAACATTTTTTCACCTCCGTTGAATGTGTGTTTAATATCGGTTTTGTCTAACCTGCTTCTGTATGCTAGCCATTCTACACAAGCCCTAGAAGTCATCCTGTTTTGTTTTTCCGCTTTCAATATCGCAATTGAATTATCTGGCATAAACTTAGCACGATACAGAACCATAACACAACTCGCTAAAGTTGTATATTGAAAAGGGTCAATACCGAACTCTAGAAACTGGTTTCTAAAATCTATACAGCCCTTCCTCAGTATATCAACATCTGAATGACAATACTCTGCGATTTCCTTCGCCATATCGAACTGGTTAATAATAATATGTGTTTTCACTTGTTCGTCATACCATTCAAGAAATTCCTTTCGTTTATCTCCACGCATCGTGTCGTAGCCGTAATGTTACTTATGGGGCATTACACCAACATAGTTTCTATTTTTCGCCGTATTGAAGAAGTGCGGGAAGAACCCTTTCTTAAGTTCCGTAAGCCCGAATGTCTTTGGAAAGTCTGACAATGGCATCGTAAGAAAACTTAGGCTGTCTGTAAAGCGATACTTCTTAAGTGTCATCATCATAATCTTTCCACCTTCATAGATTACAAATGGAGTTTGCCCATTATCAACCAACCACTTAAGAATAAACTGACAATCATAACCGCGGGCATTGTGTGCGATAAATGTAAATCCGCTGTGCTTAGTGTCAAAAGCCCAATTACAGAAATCTTGAATGTTCTAATGTATAATAGGCGGTTCCTTTGCATCGTAATACTGGCTTTCAGTATGATTAACAATGTGTTCGCCTGTGTCCTGTGTCGCTTCAAAGTCAAAGAATATGTATTGCTCTGAAGGCGGTAAGATTTCTTTTTGGACTATTTCACATTGGTGTTCAAGCGGTTTCAGTTCCTTACAATTTCGGCATTTCGCATATCCGCATTTGTGCTCATCCTTCTTTCTGTAATTAAGACCGCACGATTTACATTTCGCTTTTACATCGCAGTTCGTTATCCTGTGGTTATTAAAGCATTCAGTGTTTGGAAACTTTCTATTACACTTCTCACATTCTTTCCACTGGCTCTTGTCTTTTATTCCCTTACAGCCTTTGGTTTCACAAATACTACATTTGGCTTCACAGGCATGTCTTTCCTTATACCCTCTCAGACATAACTCACAGAAATTCTTTTTTCCTAGCATAGACTTCATGTTAGTTATGGCATCGTAATGTCCTTCAGTCTTTAGAATGTAAAGGTTAGTCAGCCGTTCGCCGTTCGCATCAAGTAGTTCTGTTTTATAAATGATTTTGTCAGGGAATTCAACAATAACCAGATTGTATTTAATGTGATTAGCAAATGTATTAATTTCAGGTATCCCACACACATCCTTAATGACTTTCGCTTCATCGTGTAAAGCCTCTGCCATTTCCTGCTGTATCTTTCGTCCTCGCATAATTTGCGGGTATTTTTGATGTTTTTCAATTTTTGCTTTGACTAGAATGATTGCTCGTGCTAAGCATAAGTTATCGCTGTTTGTAATACAGATTACTCCTTTCTTTCTGTATATATCCAATTTGTTCAAAACCTGTAGCCTTGTCCCGCCCGTCGGCATTTTAACAGATTTCAACACAAATTTTAATTTATCAAAGTTTATTCCGTTCTCGTCCATGTAAAGACTTTCGTTGCTTTGAAATATTGCTGACAATCTTTCCAAAACTTTTTCAACCGAGATTTGATTAACTTTGTGTAAGCCTGTTGATACCTTTCCATAGTAATCCACAAACTCAATACCTAGGCTAACCTTATCTGCGGGTGATTGTCGTCTTACAAAGTCGTTCAATACAATCTCAATAAATCTTATCACATCGCGCATCGTAAATGATCGGAAGTTGAAGTTAATCCTTAGCGCATATCGGCTTTCATTTATTCCTAGTTCGTGTTCCTTGCTGATATCATAATTACCATACCTCAACAAGTCTCTGTAATCTTCTTTCAGTTCTTTTTTCTCTTCAATCGTAGGTAAAGGTGGCGCTATTGGTATAGCATGGTGCTCAAAATACACCGCACCTCTTACTTGGTTCAAGTAGTTTTGGGCGGTCGGTGTATCAATTTTATACCCCCTTCCCTTCGGTTTGATATATAGCACATCCCGACCCCTGACAGACTTGATTTCGTAATTTATTTTATATTCCCTTAATCTATCCAACCTGTAGACCTTGCCGTTATACGTGTGTGTCTCCATGTTTGATAATAGTATATCAGTGTGTTAATTTTTTTCTAAATTAAATATTAAATAGAATTTTTTTTATATTTATATATTTTCAATCATTTAAATAGAAATTAAATATTTTCATTTTTTGAAATACGTCTTTTGGAGTTATTGTGTGTAGTAAGTGCTGATTGAGATACACCTATAAAATTACATAACTCACAATAATATTTTTTACTCTCTCTTATTTTATCAAACCTCTCTTTTTACTTACAATTTAACATGTTTTTGTTTATTGCCCAGTATTGCTTTTGATACTCTCTAACTTTCTTACTTTCTTTTTCATAATATTGTTTATGATATTGCTTGTGGTATTGTTTTTGATATTCAATTCGTTTCCTTTCGTTCTCATCTTTAAATTCTCGTTCATCAAATTTATGCCGTTCTCTTTTTCCATCAGTAATATTCGCACCCATAGCATAATTTAAATTTAATGTAGGTTTCAAGTCATCTATATATTTCTGTTCAACCACCCTTTGTTTATCAATGTTGTAATTTTCAATTATTTCTTCATGAATTAAAACACACTTAAAATTTTGAAGTCCTTTATTGTTCATATGATTGTATAACTTTCTATTAATTCCTTTCTTGCAGAGTAATTTATGATGACTGAACCTGCTTGATAATCTTTTTTGAGTAGTGCTTCCAATCCAATATTCCTTGTCGGTTTGGTCTTCAGCATTAAAGATTTTGTAAATTTTCAAGGTTGTCATTTCTCTCTATATATAATACAAATATATTATTTCTTTAAAATAATTAATTTTTTTTAAACGATGTTTGAAAACGACAAGCGTAGCGGTCGGCTTTCAAATATCAATAGATAGCTGTTTTTCTTTCTTTTGTTTGTCTATATTAGTTATAAATAGGTAGCCTTAAAACTAAATAACGACTCTTCGTGTGGTTTCTCTAGAGAAACTGCACTGAACATCCGTCCTGAAGTGGCCCCCTATACTACTCTGCTCTCTCTCCCCACCTCCACATGTAATTGGGGACTGTTTTCCCCTTGCTGTGCAAAGCACTTACATTACTCTCATGCACTATCCTAATGTGTTCTTCTGGGGTCTTGAGTGCCCCCTTAAGTCCTTTGGCTCCCAAGGCCAAAACTATCTCACGTTGAAAGGCCTTGAACGGGGTTCTCCCGTCATACTGTCCTTTTGCTGTGACTTCCTTTCCTTTGTTTTTGGTTGTGCCTCTAAGAGTACTAAAGCTCATGACTCTGAGCCTCGGGTCTTACTGTCTGTTTTCCTTTGTTGTAACAGTCAAGTTGTAGCAGTCCCACTGGAGTGATGTCCTCTTTACCCCAACGCAGGTCACCTAACCAAGACGGGGGACAGGTACAATGCGTTCAAAATCTGAGCCAAAGGGTCTCAGTATGAAAGCTTCCCTTTTATTGTGTCACTTACTGGAATGACACCAACCCTCTTGACGACAGTCGCCTCCCGGTCGGCGATGGTCTCCTCTTTCTTTGTTTGCAGTGCTCCAGAGTTAAGCGCTGCCAAGGCCCATAACCCAATAGACGAGAGGATTTGTATTTTACTTTTACTTAGATATTTGAATAATTTCTGACACGTCACTAAGTGCCCCAACGTGACCCCAGACTGAATTCACAGTTACACTTAAAGTGATATAGGTAAAATAGGTAGTTGTCCTTGGGGTGGGCCGGTATGACTAAATAGTATTATTAATATTACTTCAAGTGTCAAACTCAGCAATCAAATTTGAGTTAAGGGTCAGATTTCAGATTAGCGGTCAGATTTTAGATTAGCGGCCAGAATTCAAATTAATTCAATTTAACTGTAACATTTCGCAAAAATGATATAGATTTTGCGGACGTATATAGCAGTTAAATTGAACTAATTTGACTGATTCTGACCACTAATTCGAAATCTGACCGCTAATCTGAAATCTAGCGGTTAACTAAAATTCGATATCTGAGTTTGACACTTGAATCAGTGTACCCAGTAATAAGTTATCCATTGACGATAGTTTCGATTGTGTGACTGAGCAGCTTTCTGGTGATTTTCTTCAAGTAATGGATTCCCCAGGCGAGTGGATTAAGCTTACCGGTATTAATACCGTATGGTAAACTGTCACGGTAATTTACTAGTATACGTCCGGGCCGATTACTACCATGGGTAGTATTAATATGTTATCAGACTGAGCATTTTAACGACCGGTCAAAATCACTACCGCTGACTTTTCATTGTTTTTGACCGGCCCGTTAGATTCTCCTCTGCACGACCGAATATTTTACGTACAGTTAAATTGGCATACTATTAGTATGTTCATTTTCAATTACGCACCCGGATGAGGTTTGCTATGGGCCGGGGCATAGCTTCGAATGAGACAACCCTGTTAGCGGAGCCGATGTATCTACTTCTACGAGAGTGTGAGGGAGTGGATAGTCGATAGGTGTAATAATAATTTAATTTTTCATCATTTTTGTCTAATACATATTTCCACAGACTTGAAGGATTATCTTTAATTATTAATACTGATGTCACAGTTTGTACCTAATCTAAAGTAATCAGGGAGTGTTAGGTAATAGGTTGGTTACTAATAACTCCATGTATTTAATCGGGTTATACGGTTAGATCCCGTATCAGAACAATCATTGCAAATCCAGCTTTGTGGACCGAGTGGGTATATCTGCCCCCACAAAGTGGGTCCAGTTATTGTTCCGTTCTTAATACCTGCCATTCGTTTCAATCGTCCGTTACTGTTGGACGAGATATAATCATTAAAGTCATTCTTCGGTATATCGTACGTCGTTACCAGACCAGAGGCCTGACTTGCAAATGCGAGCACAAGCTGCA